>VALG01009103.1:0-44498 GCA_009835305.1 Ipomoea purpurea | reverse complement strand
CAAAAAATCGTTGAAGATAATGATGGATGAGTATTAATATATTAAAGCTTCAATCCATCAACAATCGCAATCACCTAAAAGAACTAGCCACGAGCACGTGTTTTGCACAAAATGTGTATATGCTCAACGTTGACTAATTTGCTCTCATTTTTAAAATGATATATATATAAAATTTAATAATCAACATGATACTTATAACTTCCCAACATGATAATGATAAAATTAAATATTAATTGTACATTATTATTAAATTTGTATACATTGCTCATTAAACAACGATATATCAATTATTGTTGTTCTAAAGCTTTCGGATGAAGAAGAAGAACTCATCATTTCCTCCAAACTTTCTCTTCAAGTAGCTTTCTGGAGCAAACTACTTCTCTTTAGTTTTATTGTTACATCATCCAATTTGCTAAAACTGGATCCTTTTTACTTAAAGAAGATACGTCTTTAACACTTTAATCATTAACAATTAAATAATTAAAAAAAAAATCAACCACTTCACTCAACCACTTCACTATAAAAAAATATATCACTAATAATTCAACTAAGTCTTTTTTTGAATGCAATTCAACTAAATTCATAATTATTATTAAAGATAAAAGAAACCACATCTTTTCGGTATCTTTATAATTCTTTCCCCACTCATCCATCAATAATTTATTTATTAACAATATGAATTATAAGAAATCAGCCACTTAACTAATGATATATTACATAAATCAAGAACCGCAATGATTAAAGTTTACATGTGGATTGCATCCATTTTTCAAACATTAACTTGTGGCTTGAATCCCCAAACAATTTAATTATTTAGTTTATTAAGATGACATGCATCGATATGGTTAATCTTTTGACTTTAACAAATGTTTCATAATATATATATATATATATATATATATATATATAATATATATTATATATATAATATATATAATATATATATATATATATATATATATATATATATATATATATATATATATTATATATATATATATATATATATATATTATATATATTATATATAATATGTTTACATTTGAGTTAATACCCAATATAGTTCTCCTTTTTTTGAATGCTCCTGGAACACAAATGGCGCTCTATTACAATGTAGTACTTGTTCATATACTTTCTCAACCTACTGAAACACAAGAACCAATAACGCCTCCACTGAGGTTCAAACTCACAACTTACAAATTGGAAGTCCCAACCCGGGTACCATTAGATCACATAAGTCTTGGTCCCAATATAGTTCTCAACTTAGTAGTTTTACACAATTTAGTTCTAAATGAGTTTTTGTGCTTATTTAATCCTCAACACTTTGATATTTTGCACAATTTAATTCTTTGTTAAAATTAGTTAGTTGAACTGTTAGAAATAGGGTCATAATGGTATTTTATCATCCTTCATCACCTTTGGGATGTTCATTCTTCTTCCCTTATTAAGACCACACAGAAATGCAATCTTCGTATCCAAAATCAACTTCAACCCATAAATAAATAAATATTTGAGTACAAAGATTTAACATTTTCTGCGTGAATCTTAAGAGGGGTAGAGAGGATCATCTCAAATGGGAAGAGGATAAAAAATTACCATTAGAACCATATTTCTAACAGTCAACTAACAGAATTTTAACAAAGAACTAAATTGTATAAAATCATCAAAATCCAAGGACTATAATTGAGTACCAGGACATATGTGGTCTAATGGTATCCGGGTTGGAACTTCCATTTGGAAGATTGTGAGTTCGAGCCTCAGTGGAGGCCGTTATTGGTTCTTTGTGTTTCAGTAGGTTGAGAAATATATGAAACATATCTACAATGTAATAGAGCCCGTAGCATTTCAAAAAAAAAAAAGACTAAATTAAGTAAAATCACTAATTGTAGAGTACTATATGATATTTAACTCGTTTAATTTTTCTCTTAACAAAAAAATACGAGTTATACAATAAAAATTTCATTGGGCAAATAAGTTCATTGTATTTGAATTGAGTTAATAATTCATTTTGTCCATCGATTATATGTACGGAGTTTTTTTTTTTTTTTTTTTAATTTTATTTATTTAGTTCTAAATGAACTTTTTGTGGCTTTAATTGATATTGGACTTGATGGGTTTACCTAACTGAGCCATTATGTTTAGGATAACTTAGATTTTTCTTCTATATTAACCCCCAACTTAATCATCGACTATAATCGATTTTACCTAATTAGTCATTGACTATAGTGATTTTTGCTTCCAATTCAATCATCGATTATAAATTGTTTTTCTCTATTTAGCCAATTGATTCTAATTGTCAATCAGATATAGATGACTCAATTAGGTAAAATCATTGAAGTTCAGATCGCAATTAAGCATTTAAAAAAAAAAAGAAAAAAAGAAGTCATTTAGGATTAAATAAAAAAAAAATCACTATAAATTTTTAGTTTACTACCTAACGGTCCCGCGTGAATAGAGTATTTTAACTGCCTATTGAATTGGTTTTTTTTTTGATCGCCTAACCCAACTCCTAGGTAGTGTTGAAGGTCAAACTATGGTCATACCTTATAAACAATATCTATATATATTGGCAAATTATGGTGTGGAATCGTGTTCACGTTTTGCAAGGTGACACAGATCCAAAACATCGTTGTTTTGTGAAAAAACGAAGTCGGTCAATTTTTAAAAAAATTACTTTATTTGTCAATTAACGGCGTTTGTCCTATGTTTATAATTACTAAACTTCTATGTTCATAATTATAGAATTTATGTTCATTATTTTTGAACTCCCATAATTCAACCAAATTATTGAACTGCTATATTCACATTTTGAAACTCTATATTCACAATTAGCAAAACTCTATGATGCATAATTATAGAATCTATGTTCATAATTTTTGAACCCCCTTTAATAATTATAGAACTCTATGTTTCATAATTTTTGAAACGAGTTTTTTTCCAAAATGGTCATCGACTATCACTCATTCTCAATTTTGGCATTTTACTTTTAATGCACCCATGTGGTCGCGATTGACGTTTTAAAAACCACCCAAAATTGATCATCCGTTAGGAAATTCCGTCTATTGGTGTTAAAATGAAGGGCATTTTCGCCCGTTTACCTATTATTATGGCCTAATATACTGATGAGAAAATCGAAGGGACCAATTTTGGGAAATGCGAGGGATCATTTTGAGAAAAACTCATTTATTTATTCATTTTTGTTTATTTCATTTTTTAAGAGCTACAAATTAATAATTTCTATACATTTTTCTTACAATATAAATAATTAAATTCACAATCAAAACCTCAAATTTTAAACTTTTTTACAAATTTTTTTCCTTCTGTCTAAACATACAAACTTCCCTCTATTCCTATTAATCAAGTTTTAAATAAGTTCCATAAATTTCCAAAAATAATACTCATATACTTTTTATGTTCATATATATACTCATACCCACACACACACCACTAAAATTCAATAGACAATCAATCGTTATGTATCACATTAAATATTAATATTTTACCACTGAAAATAAAATTACTATTTTTATCATTTTAGGACACTCAAAATGTACGCTTCACTTTCTCGGTCAGTATGTCTTTGAAATATAAAAATTATTATTTTTTACAATCCAATCGCATGCTTCTAGCACTTCTTGAAACTGAGAAGTACGTGTAACTTCTCGGTCAATGACAATATCTTAGAAAATATTTTTAGAAAGTTGACTTAAATTAGCCTTACAAGGCCATTAGTTTCATTCCAAAGTTAGTACAAACCATAGCTACCATTTTCAAATGCCTATCTACCAAGAAGTACATCATGCTAAAGAGAGGTCTACAAACTATGATTATCAATTTTACGTGTTAAAGGACAAGTAATATAAACCAAATCAAAAATAATTAGCACAAAACAAACGATTCTAAACCTAAAGCCTCGTCATTTACCAATATTACAAGTTCTTGTCATTTTGAAGTTTGTTTGTATTTTATATATGAATATTAACTTAAATTTGAAAGTAAAACTTGTTTACCAAAGTACGTAAAAAAAATAATGTTATTTTAACTAAAAAATAATATTTAATGTAATACATAGTGATTGATTGTCTATTGAACTATTGAACTTTTAGTATGATTATATATATATTATATATAGTTATATATATATATATATATATATATATTATATATAATATATAATAATATATAAATACTAAAAAGATAAAAATAAAAAGTATATGAGTATTCATGAAAGTTACGAAATTATTGTAAAATTTGATAGGATATAGGAAAAGTTTGTATGTTTAGACAGCAGAAAAAAATTTGGACAAAAAGTTTAAAATTTTGAGGTTTGATGATGGATTTTAACTATTTATGTTTATGATAAAAAAAATATATATAGAAATTCTAATATGATAGTTTTAAAAAATGGAAATAAACAAAAATGAAATAAATAAAAGAGTTTTTCTCAAAATGGTCCTCGACTATTTCTCAGAGTATATTAGGCGTATAATAGGTAAATGGACGAAATTACCCTTCATTTTAACACTTAGTAGACGGAATTTCTAACGAAGGACCAATTTGGGGGAGTTTTTAAAAGTAAAGGGACCACATTGGGTGCAATTAAAAGTCGGAATGCAAAACTGAGAATGTGCGATAGTCGAGGGACCATTTTGGGAAAAAACACTTTTTGAACTCTAGAAGTCTATGTTCATAATTATAAAACTTTATGTTTATAATTTTTGAACTCCATATTCACAATTATTGAACTCCATATTCACAATTATTGAACTTTATATTCACAATTACAGAACTCCATGTTCATAATTATAGAAACTCTATGTTCATAATTCTTAACCTCTATATTCACAACTGTAGAACTTTATATTCACAGTTACGTAATAGTATATTTATAATTTTTTATGTCGCTGAATTCTTTTGACACTTATTTTATTTTAAATTTGATTGATGGAGGGAAAACAGTTCCATTAACGACACCGTTACTTTCAAATTACAGAACGATGTCGTATTGGACCCGTGTTTAAAGTGACACGTGTCAACAATATGAAGATTTAACCTGTTAAATAAGTCATTTTTGGACTTAATTGAATAATTTTACAGATTTAGGGAATTTGAATAGAGCTTTTTTTAGTTAGAAGACGTAATTACACTATCCGATCAATTTAGGGGGCCAATTTGACACTTTTCCTTATTTTATTTTGTTTATTAGTACTACCTTTGACACTTTTCACGGACAAGAATTCCTGTAGATGAATACACTGAAGAATATAAGGAATTTGACTGACGACAATCTCTTCTTCCCCACCCGAAGAAGAAGGCCGTTGGGACAGAGGGAGGGAGATGGGGAAGGGCCGATTCTCGCTGCGGCGGAGGAAGAAAGCGGCGGCGGGAGTTTGGTCGCGTCGAGTGCGGGAACGAGCAAGCCCGGGAAGAAGAAGGCGGCTGGGTCCAGGCTGTGAATGAGGTTTGACAGGACGGGGCAGTCGGAGCTGATGGAGTGCGATAAGAACTCTATCATCAAACGCGCCTCCATTCCTGCTAGGGACTTGAGGATCCTCGGCCCTATATTCTCTCACTCCTCCAGTATCCTTGGTACTCTCTCTCTCCCTCTCTCTCTATAAATACAATGTGTTTGCATATTTTGATCCAGTGCTTGCTATGAATTTGGTGATGCATGCTTTCCACGAATGAATTCCTGCAATTCTATATGCAAAGTTGGTTAGGTAGGGTTTGATGCTTTACCTATGTAAGAATCTGATAACCAAATTAATTATGCAATCTGGAGTCATTGCTATTGGTATGTTAGATACAGAACTCATGAATGCACTCATTTCTGTTTCTTTTCTGTAATAATTGTCTAAATATATATATACTCAACTACTTTATAATATCACTGTGCTTAGGATGAGTTAGAAGGGGTGTTTTTGATTGGCTATAGTTATTTACTTAGAGTTTGTAAGAGCTATAATAACTGCTGAAGAACTTTTGTTGCTTGAACCTCTGCGACAAGAGGTTCTCCCGTTTATTGATCAGCTGAGGCACCAACTGCCACAAAATAGTGCTTTAAAGACGAGTGGGAGGAGTGCTGTACGAGACGAGGATTTGTAATTTCCAAATGCTGGAAAATGGCTGCAAGTGCCAGAAGCTGTTGAAGGGTTGCAGGAAGAACTTCCATTTGCATTAGAGGTTGTCTGTACGTATGTGGCAGAACTTGAGAGAGATGCTTACCCTGTTCTTGATGAACTTGCCATGAGTGTTAGCACGGGGAACCTTTAGCACGTGAAAATGCTTCACATACCAGATCCTGGTGGCACCTGAAGATCTCGACATCTTCTTGCAGCTTTCAACTGCAAATGTCACTCGGAGAGTTACTATCCCATATTCAGGTGCCTTTGCTGTGATTAGACATTTAGACACAGGATCAGGCAAGTTTATGAGATTGTCGAGTCTTCAACAGATGAGGATTTTGGTGTTCCAACACTACGGATTCATGATAGAGTTCTAGTTAAACAGGAGTCAGAGAATCACCTTTCTGTGCATTGGACAGCAGGTCCTATTAGTGATATGGTCTCAGATTCTGTTGTAGCATCGGTTTTTAATGCAAACGGAGAAATGCCAAAGTTGGTTATGGAATCAGAACCTGTGGTAAATGAAGAGGAAGATGCAAAGAAAACTGAGAAAATTATTCACACACTGTTGGTCTCTTTTTTTTGGTGATGTAAAACTTGGGGAGAATGGCAAATTCGTTATAAATGTCGATGGGAGCATAGCGGAACTTGACAAACAGATTGGTGATGTTGAAACTGAAAATGATGGCCTCAAGGAATAAGTTAAAACAGCATTTAGGCGAATCACAAGTGCTGTGAAGCCCATCCCACTCTCATCACCTTAGATTAAGGTAACTTTCTATTGCGCATTGATTCATTATCATATATTCATATGCTGATTCACATCCTGTAATCCATATTTCGGCATAATATTTTGCCTAACATGCAAAATCTAGATTATTTATAATTTAATCCAATCTGCTAAATTGCACACAAGTCTTTTTTTTTTTATATATTTTTTTTTAATTTTTTAAAAAACTTTTTAATATATTTTTTTTTATGCTCTACTCTATCAACATCAATATGAACCAACAGATGAACAAACTTAAAAATTATATATGTTATTTAACTGTTTTTGCAACTGTTTGGAATTTATTAGTAGGAACAATAACAATTTTCCTTTGTCTCAAAATCTTTTATGCAAACAAGTTAGCTACTTGTACAATTCAATAACCCATTCAGTATTCACAGCGCATATGACTTTCAGAGCAGCAAATCCTGCCTCTTTTGCCAGGGCTTCAAATTGTCTCTGGGTTCTCTCCTTCCCTCCCGGATTCATCGTCATCATGAGTATGTCAGCATAAAATGCACAACCATACGCGACATCTTTCTCAGGATGTTCCGGCAGTATACCATCTACTAACACCACCTTACCAGATTCTGGCAAAGCTTTCCAACAGTTCTTCAGCAGCTTCAGGCAATGTTCATCATCCCAATCGTTTAGTATCCACTTCAGTTTTCAGAACAATTTGCTTAGATATTGTGTATAACAAAGATACCATCATTATATTCTTCTTTCGCAGGCTGTCTTTACACTAGTATATTTTATTGAGCAATGAGCACTAACCTTCATGAATATAATCTCTCCACTGGGAACACTCTCAAACATATCTCCTGGAATATGCTCCACTCCTAACAATAAGTAAGACATTATCTTTGTGTTAGTATGTTGAACTTGTTAAATTTTGTATTTTAACTCTTAAATTGTTTTAATTTATTACATGTTTTACCTTTTAATTATATATAATATAAAATATTGGGAACAGGAAATCCCGTCCCTTTTGAACTGTTGCAGGGACGGGGAATCTCCGCCCTATCCCCTAGTTGTAGGGATGGGGAAAATATATCCCTCAAGTGTGGCATCAAGGACTAGAGTGCATATACCCACCCTATGACCATCACTAATGATAAGTATATGCAGGAACCCTGTAGTACTAACGGGGTGTTTGGTTGGAAGAAAGGAATTAAGGGGGAAATGAATTGTAATTCGGTGGGAAAAGAATAAAGTAGGAATTACAATTACATTGTTTGGTAGGAAGGAATAATGAAAATGGAATAAGTGATATAAAGACTAAAATACCCTTGGTGTGTAATAATTTTAATAATAACATTCAAGGACAAATATGTCTTTTCCATCCCTTTCCCTTTGATGAATTCATTGAATGGCAATTCATAGGGGGGGACCTATGAATTGCAATTCAATGAATTGAGGAATTGCAATTCCTCCAACCAAACAATGTAGTTTATCATTTCATTGAATTGCAATTCAATTCCAACCTAATTCATGTCAACCAAACACCCCTAAGAGTTTAGAAATAGAAACAATTCAAGTTTTACAAATAGAAACAATTCAAGTTTTAGGGTACATACCTGGAATAGCAGGAGCCTCTTGATGACATGTGGCAAATCAAAGTTGATTCCCTTTGATTTAGGGTACTTGGAGATAATGCAGGACAGTGTTGAACCATATCCACCTCCACATCTACCACTTCTTTGGCTCCCTCAAAACCTTTGTAGCATTCCAGAACTCTCTTCATCGCAATTGCACTATGGTCATGCATTGCTCTGTTGAATACCTCATTGAATCTACTGTCTTTGCCAGGGTATTCAAATGCATGCATTCCATGGGTCCTATTGAATGGGACTCCTCCCTCAAGCACTGCATCTTTTAATGCATACCTTCACACAAACTCACTTGTGTATGTTAAATGAGTAAATCAAAGCCACCATGTGTGTGCACATTACCTTTCCTAGTAAGTGTAGCTTTCTACATTAATGATTTAATGACTAATGCTTCCTGCCAAAGAATTTGTAAAATAGTTGACTAGTCTAATTATTAAGTTTTTGTCTTATCTTTGCTAAAATAGTTTTTTTTTTTGGGGGTGACGACTGAAACTCGTTGCCACTATTCGAGGGTATGATCTGGATAAACATTACCATATGAGAGATTGCAAGCTTATGTATTGGAAGATTGAAAATAGTCTAATAGTGAAAAAAAAAAAATTAGTAGTTGAGAACTATGAAAAATGCCATAAAAGTAAAAAGACCAAAAGTGAAAAAACTGGGTACAACCGTACAACCTTAGCCAAGTTGGTCAGGTTGTTGACTTAATATACAGGTTTGATTCACGGCGAGAGCAGCCTATTGGGCTATTGGCCTTCTTGGTTTGTGATCCTTTGTCGGCTAGGATAACAAGGCGGGTTTTACCCATTGCACACTCTCCGGTAGTGGTTGTGGGTTTCCCTTGTCACCTAAAAAAAGAGAATAAAAACTACTCCATAGTTCACAAAATCTCAAACAACAAAAGGAAGATCAGGAAAATAGTTCATACCAGGAATTAACAAACACTTTGTCAGTGGATAATTGTACCAAGGCAGAAAGGGACACCCCATCTTCATTAGGGACAAAGTTCTTGCTGATTGGTGTTAAACTGTATGAACACTGATTATCCGCTGTGAGTGTGCACCTGAGAATGGACTGGTTGGCAAGAAACTTAAGCATCCTGTCCAGCATGACTGGTGCATTGGGGTTTTGTGTGGGAAGACATTCTGCAATTTCTTTAGCAGAAATCTTTGCTCCTTCACCAGCCTTTGCAATGATCTCAAACACCCCGAGTTCAATGGCAGCTTTTGAAACCATCATCACTGCTATCCCACTCGATAGCCCCATGGCTCTCAAGAACCCCTCTTCTTCTTCACTTGGATTTTTTACCTTTTCTTCTATTGATGATGAACTCATCTTTGATCTTTCTTTGCTTTCTGGTTCTGATAGATTTGGGTATTGAGCTCTGGAAATGGGGAGAGTTTTGTAGGATGTTGTAGTGGGTTGGAGGGTGCTTTTCCCTAAGGTCACAGCCTCACAGGGTTAGTCACTTATTAATATGGGGAGGGGGGCAGATGAGATGAGATTATGAGAACTTCATTCTACTCTTCTTTTTTTGCCTTGCATTCATTGAAATGTTCAAGTTGACATCATTAGACTTCCCACCAACATATGAGATGAGATTATGAGAACTTCTATTTTTCTTTTTTGCCTTGCATTGATTGATTTGTTCATGTTGACATCATTAGACTTCCCACCAACCTAAATGAACAAAATAGGTTTAATATTCCGCCTGCATTCCCTGAATTAAGGCATCCATGTTTGACATTCCACATCCACCCGCCCTTGTATCGAAGTGTGGATATATGCTAATAAATGCTAGTTATCGATATGATAAATCTAATGGTTAGAAAATAAGGAAAAACGAAAGAAAGAAAAAAAGGACAATCAATTTCATAAATATTACAAACTTTGAAAGTTTGTAATATTTATGAAATTGATATGTTCTTTTTCTTATTTTATTGTTATTAATTGTTCTAAATGGACGGTTCAAATTAATCCATACTTCTTCTTCTTCTTATTATTATTATTATTATTATTATTATTATTATTATTATTATTATTATTATTATTATTATTTATTATTAGAGTTAATTTTAGGAATAGTCTATTGACTATTGACATTTATCAATTTTTATTCACGACTTTCAATTAGACTATAAATGATTCCTTGACTATTGACATTTACCATTTTCATCATTGACCTTTAATTTTATCATTAAAATTATAAATGATCCTTGATTATTGATTTTGTTCCAAATTTGGTTTTTCAGTTAAATATCCATTTAGTAAACAATAAATTTAAGAGTAATAATGTAAAAATTTATGAATTCATTTGCCATCTCAACAACAAGCTAAATTTTTACATTATTACTCTTAAATTTAGTTCTTACGAAATGGATATTCAACTAGATGATCAAATTTAGAACAACATCAATAGTCAATTAAGCCATTTATGATCAAATTGAAAATCTATTATGAAAATTGAAAATGACAATAGGCAATGGACCATTTTAGGAATTAACTCTTATTATTATTATTAGGAAAATGCCATTAGGAAAGGCCAACACAACATGCTTGACTAAGATGATATTGACAAGAATTGAACTTGTGGCTTTTAGGTACGAGATTTTGTTCCACTCACTTGGTCATTTATTTTAAAGCTATCCTTCAATTTGCACTTTGTCAAGTGTGTTGACTTTTTTTTTTTTTTATTTTTTTTTTATTTTTATTTTTACAAATGCCATATTAATTGATTATTGTTTGTGTGTGTTTAATATTTTCTTTATATATATGAGTCAATTATTTAATGCGTTTGAAGTGATGACAGAACTCAGAAGTGTCATTTTGATAAGAATTAAAATTATATATAATTTATGTAATATTTCAACAATTTTTAAGTTACCAGTTTTTTGTTGTTGTTGTTGTTGTTGTTGTTATTATTATTATATTATTATTATTATTATTATTATTTTGCCTAACATGCAAATCTAGATTATTTATAATTTAATCCAATCTGCTAAATTCCACACGAGTCTTTTTTTTTTTTTTCTTCTATTTTTTTTTTTTTTTTAAATAATTTTTATGCTCTATTCTATCAACATCAATATGAACCAAGAGATGAACAACTTAAAAATTATATAATGTTATTTAACTGTTTGGAATTTTTATTAGAGGAACAATAACAATTTTCCTTTGTCTCAAAATCTTTTATGCAAACAACTTAGCTACTTGTACAATTCAATAACCCATTCAGTATTCACAGCGCATATGACTTTCAGAGCATCAAATCCTGCCTCTTTTGCCAGGGCTTCAAATTGTCTCTCTGTTTCTCTCTTCCCTCCAGGATTCATCGTCATCATGAGTACGTCACCATAAAATGCATTACCATGTGCGACATCTTTCCCAGGATGTTCCGGCAGTATACCTTCTACTAACACCACCTTACCAGATTCTGGCAAAGCTTTCCAACAGTTCTTCAGCAGCTTCAGGCAATGTTCATCATCCAATCGTGTAGTATCCACTGCAGTTTCCAGAACAATTTGCTTAGATATTGTGTATAACAAAGATACCATCATTTTCTTCTTTTTTGCAAGTTGTCTTTACACTAGTATATTTTACTGAGCAATGAGCACTAACCTTCATGAATATAATCTCTCCACAGGGAAACATCTCAAACATTATCTCCTGGAATATGCTCCACAGCCTAACAATAAGTAAGACATTATCTTTGTGTTAGTATGTTGAACTTGTTAAATTTCGTATTTTAACTCTTAAATTGTTTAAAGTTATTACATGTTTTACCTTTTTAATTATATATAATATAAATATTGGGAACAGGAAATCCCGTCCCTTTTGAACTTTTGCAGGGACGGGAATCTCCGCCCTATCCCCTAGTTGTAGGGATGGGGGGGAAAATATATCCCTCAAGTGTGGCATCAAGGACTAGAGTGCATATTCCCCGCCCTATGACCATCACTAATGATAAGTATATGCAGAAACCCGGCCTGTAGTACTAAGAGTTTAGAAATAGAAACAATTCAAGTTTTAGGGTACATACCTGGAATAGCAGGAGCCTCTTTGATGACATGGGGGGGCAAATCAAAGTTGATTCCCTTGATGTTAGGGTACTTGGAGATAATGCAGGACAGTGTTGAACCATATCCACCACCCACATCTACCACTTCTTTGGCTCCCTCAAACCTTTGTAGCATTCCACAACTCTCTTCATCGCAATTGCACTATGGTCATGCATTGCTCTGTTGAAATACCTCATTGAATCTACTGTCTTTGCCAGGGTATTCAAATGCATGCATTCCATGGGTCCTATTGAATGGGACTCCTCCCTCAAGCACTGCATCTTTTAATGCAAACCTTCACACAAACTCACTTGTGTATGTTAAATGAGTAAACCAAGAACCATTCGCACGATGATTCTATGCCAGAGAAATGACATTTTTAGTCTTTGAATTATAGAGGTATAGTAGATTCAATCCTCCAATACTAGGCACATATACCTTTAGGGTGTATTTATTTCAAGTTATGTAACATTACCTAGGTAACGTGAGCATGATAATGTTATATAAATTTGTTTGGTTCAAGTTATATGATTATTTTGATATACCAAATTAATCCAAAATAATTTCACCAGATTAAGGATGAGGCTCCCCCCTGTTCCCACTTGAGATATAAATCAAAGCCACCATGTGAGTTCACATTACCTTTCCTATTAAGTGTAGATTTCTACTTTAATGATTGCTATCTGCCAAATAAGAGTAATTCTACATCTACTCCTAATCCCATTTTCTAGTCCCTATGATTTGGCATGCTTTGATTGCTCAATTTGATAGAGGGCCATGATGTTTATTCATTCATTTTTTTTCTTTCCTTCAAATCAAATTTGGAATACAAGATGGAGTAAAAGGTTGGAGTATGTTTTTTGGAGTCCATGAAGTATTTTTTGCCAAATAATTTGTAAAATAGTTGACTAGTCTAATTATGAAGTTTAGGCTTATTCTTTTCCTAATATATATAATATATATTATATATATATATATAATATATATTATAATATATGATATATATATATATATATATATATTGGGGGGTGACGAGTGAAATTCGTTGCCACTATTCGAGGGTGTGAATTGGATAAACATGACCCTACGCGAGATTGCAAGCTTATGTATTGGAAGATTGAAAATAGTCTAATAGCGGGAAGAAAAAAAAAAAGAGTAGTTGAGAACTATGAAAAATGTCATAAAAGTCAAAAGACCAAAAGTGAAAAAACCGGGGACAACTTTAGCCAAGTCGGTCAGGTTGACTTAGTATACAAGTTTGATTCCCGGCTTGTGCGGCCTATTGGCCTTCTTAGTTTAAGCCGGTCAACTATGGACAACCAAGGTTGATCTATCTCCTTGTGATCCTTTGCTGGCTAGGAGCACAAGATGGGTTTACCCAATGCACACTCTTGGGTAGTGGTTGCGGGTTTCCCTTGTCACTCAAAAAAAAAAAGTGAAAAAAAACTAGTTCACAAAATCTCAGACAACAGGTGGAAGATCAGAGAAAAGTTCATACCAGGAATTAACAAACACTTTGTCAGCGAGCAACTGTACCATGGCAGAAAGGGACACCCCATCTTCATTAGGGACAAAGTACTTGCTAGTTGGTGTTAAACTGTATGAACAGTGATGATCCTCAGTGAGTGTGCACCTGAGAATGGACTGGTTAGCAAGAAACTTAAGCATCCTGTCCAGCATGACTGGTGCATTAGGGTTCTGTGTGGGAAGACAGTCTGCAATTTCTTTAGCAGAAAGCTTTGCTCCTTCACCACCCTTTGCAATGATCTCAAACACCCGAGTTCAATGCAGCTTTTGAAACCATCACCACTGCTATCCCACTCGATAGCCCCATGGCTCTCAAGAACCCCTCTTCTTCTTCACTTGGAATTTTTACCGTTTCTTCCATTGATGATGAACCCATCTTTGATCTTTCTGTTCTTTCAGGTTCTCAGAGATTCAGGTATTGAGCTCTGGAAATGGAGAGAGTTTTGTAGGATGTTGTAGTGGGTTGGAGGGTGCTTTTCCCTAAGGTAAGAGGTTTAGTCATTTATTAATATTGGGAGAGGGGCATATGAGAACTTCTATTCTTCTTTTTTGCCTTGCATTGCATTCGTTGAACTGTTCAAGTTGACATCATTAGACTTCCCACCAACATATAAGATGTTTGTTCATGTTGACAGCATTAGACTTCCCACCAACCTAAAGGAACAAAATACACTAATATTCTGCCTGTATTCCCTAAATTAAGGCATCCATGTTTGACATTATATTCCACATCCACCCACCCCTATATAGAAGTGTGGAAAAATGCTACTCCGTATTAAATACTAGTCATCAATCTGGTATATCTAGCAGTTAAAAAAAAAAGAAAAAAAAAAGGGACAGTCAATTTCATATATAAATATTACAAACTTTCAAAGTTTGTTTATTAATGAAATTGATCTCTATCTTCTTTTCCTTATTTTCTAGTTATTATTATTTTTTTGGGTTAGACTACGGAGTGTCCTGTGTAGGCCTTATAAATTTTATAAATATTACAAATTTTTCAAAAAAATATAATTGGTTAGGATTAATTTCTTGACTATAGATATTTATCAATTTTTATTCTTGACTTTCAATTGGACTATAAATGATCTGTTGACTATTGACATTTACCAGTTTCTATCTATGACTTTCATTTGATCATAAATGTTCATTTGGCTATTTGTTTTGTTCCACATTTGATCTTTCAATTAAATATCTATTTAGTAAACATTAAATGTAAGTGTAATAATGTTAAAAAAAAATTAATTCTTCACTTTACCACTAATGATGAACCCAATGTATTCTTCACATTACCACTAATGATGAACCCAATGTATTAAGTTTATGAATCCAATTGCCCGTCTCAACAAGTTAAACTTTTACATTATGACCATTAAATTTAATGTTTATTAATTAAATATTTAATATTTAATTAGAGGATCAACTTTAGAGTAAAATCAATAGTCAATGTATTATTTATAGTCAAATTAAAAGTTGATAAAAATTAATAATTGTTAATAGTCAATAATTATTTTTGAAATTAACTATAATAATATAATTACTTATTATTATTATTATAATTATAATTATTATTATTATTATTATTATTATTTAAAGCTTCAACAACAAATAACCTTGAACCACCTAACTAAGCAATATTAAAGAAATACGTAGTATCAAGTAACATGCTATATTATTTCCAAAAAAAAAAAAAAAAAGTATACATGCTATATCTAGAATCTATTCCTTTTTAGGATTACAACAAAAATCGTATCAAGTAACTGCTATATCTAGAATCTATTCTTTTTTAGGATTAGAACAAAAGTCGTTGAAGATAATGATGATGATTTTTTTTTTTGAAAGGTATTATTATTATTATTATTATTATTATTATTAAAGCTTCAACAATCAACAACCACCTTAAGTAACATATATGCTATATACCTTCAAAAAAACATATATGCAATATTTTTAATATCTATTTTTTTTTCATGTATTATAGTCTATAAATCACATATGACATTAGAAAAGCCGAACACAACATGCTTGACTAAGAGAGTATATATTGACAAAAATTGAATTCATGATTTTTAGGTACAAGATTTTTGTTCCACTCACTTGGTCAAGTACAGTGTTGTAAAACTCGGCCTAGGCGGCGCCATCCCGTGCCGTTTTTTTATTGTAGTCGGCCGCCTAGGCGTCCAACTCGTCGATTTCGTCTGATTTTGACTAATTTCGTTTGTTTGATCGATTTCGTCCGATGTTTTCCATTACTTATTGATTTTAATATTATTATGATTATGATTATGATTGTTATGACTTATAAAGTACCATCATTTCATTTATTTGGATGTGTTATTTGATTGAATGTTGAAAACAGCCTCATTAAAATTGTCAAACTACAAGTCTATCACTATTTTTAAAAAAAATTTTGGTGCCGCCTAGCACCTACTGCAACCATGGTCAAGTATAAGATTTGTATTCTACTTAGTCATTTATTTTAAAGCTATTTTTCAATTGTACTTTGTCAAAAGTCAAGTGTGTGACTTTTGAATTTCCTTTGTTTTTTATTTATTTTTTTTATTTATACAAATGCATATTAATTGATTATCAATTTTCTTATATGTGAGGTAATTATTTAATGCATTTGAAGTGATGACAGGATTGTCGTTTTGATAAGAATTAAAGTTATATAATTTATGTAATATTTTCAATAATTTTTAAGTTACTAGTTCTGTTTCGTTGTTGTTATTGAATTTTTGTAACAAAAAAAAAAAAAAAAAAAAAATGAGAGAGAAAAGAAAATTGAAATTTGAGGGTACAGTAGGCAATCGTTATGCCATAGAACGGTGTTCAACATCCATGGTTAATACGGTCCCAACGGTAACGGTGCACTAATATCTTTTTTTTTTTAATTAACCGCGCGGCTTGTATTC
This sequence comes from Ipomoea purpurea, assembly GCA_009835305.1. Lineage (NCBI taxonomy): Eukaryota > Viridiplantae > Streptophyta > Magnoliopsida > Solanales > Convolvulaceae > Ipomoea > Ipomoea purpurea. Next base: position 27,491 of record VALG01009103.1, on the reverse strand, counting down.
TTCATTTTTACATTTCGCGGTTTCACTTCCTCTTTGCACAAGTTTCTTCAACATTCATAAATTATGAATGTGCATGCATGGATTTATGAGATTATGAATATGAATTTTCTCTTATGAGATTATGAATTTACAGTAAATTCATAATCTCAAATAATTTAATAAATATTTTTCTTTTATGCTGAATTTTCTATTATGTGATTATGAATTTATAGTATATTCATAATCTCATAACAGAAAATTCATAATCTGAACAAACGCGCGCTGTTAACAACACATTAAATAAATTTTTATTTTTTCTCGTAAAAATCACACCATTTGGACCCGTGTTCACCATTCATGGTAAACACGTTTCCTGGGCATAATTTGCCTACGGTAGACGTGTGGGCCAACGGGCACATGAAGTGAATGTAACGGCTAGCTAGGCATGCAAGTGATGTCCACGCGTGATGACTTCTCTATTTTTTTCTTTATTCTTTTACCATTTCTGGCACAAAATTCCAATTTGCAAATTGAGCCATTTTTTCCCTCTCTCATTCACATAGAATAAAGAAAAAAAAAAAAAGTGTTGTGAAGCCCATCCAGCTCTCAGCAACCTTAGATTAAAGTAACTTTTCTATTGTGCAGGATCCTTTGATTCATTATCATATTGCAACTGTTTGGAATTTATTAGGAGGCATAACAACAACTTTCCTTTGTCTCAAAATCTTTTATGCAAACAATTTAGCTACTTATACAATTCAATAACCCATTCAGTATTCACAGGGCATATGACTTTCAGAGCACTAAATCCTGCCTCTTTTGCCAGGGCTTCAAATTCTCTCTGTGTTCTCTGCTTCCCTCCAGGACTCATCGTCATCATGACCATGTCAGCATAAAATGGACTACCATACACGACGTCACTCTCAGGATGTTCCGGTAGTATAACTTCTACTAACACCGCCTTCCCGGATTCTGGCAAAGCTTTCCAACAGTTCTTCAGCAGCTTCAGGCAATGTTCATCATCCCAATCGTGTAGTATCCACTGCAGTTGATAGCATTAGCTGATTGTATAAAAGTGTTTGATGAATTAGCTGTTAGCTGATTATATGTAAAATGACTTCCTCAAAAAGTTGTTTTGAGTAGCTTTTGAATTTCAACATTTTAGATCAATAAGCTGTTACAAAAAGTTAATTCATCAAACACTCATATTGTTTAACCAAGTCAAACTATTAATAGTGATTAAATAAGTTAAAATTAACTGAAAAGTTAACTATATTACCAAACATGATCATCCTCATTTTCTTGTTTTTTAGTAGGTTGTTTTTACACTAGTGTGATTTATTGGGCAATGAACACTAACCTTCATGAATATAATCTCTCCACAGGGAACACTCTCAAACATATCTCCTGGAATATGCTCCACACCTATCAATAAGTAAGACATTATATTTGTTTTAGTATATTCAACTGTTAAGTTTGATATTTTAACTCTTAAATTGTTTTAATTTATTATATGATCTACTTTTTAATTATATATATATATAATATAAAATATTAGGGACAGGAAATCTCGTGCCCCTGATGAACTTTTGCAAGGACGGGGAGTCTCTACCCTATCCCCTAGATGTAGGCCAGCATGGGGCAGAGCCAGTATATATGGCCCGGGGCAGTTGTTCCCCCTTCCTTCCCCCCTCACCCGTTATATATAGGGGATCCTTAATATATATATATATATATATATATATATATATATATATATATATTGGTCGAAAGGTTGAATCTCCCTGGTTGATTAATTGTTTTTTTAAAATATCTCATATATTTTAATATTTCATCTCCACTGGATGAAATTTCTAACTCCACCCCTAGATGCAGGGATGTGGAAAATATATCCCTCAATGTGGGGGCAAGGACTAGAAACCCTAATGATAAGTATATGCAGAAACCCTGTAGTAGTATGCAATTTGGAATATATTATAAATAGAAGCAATTCAAGTTTAGGGCACATATATACCTGGAATAGTAGGAGCCTCTTTGATGACATGGGGCAAATCAAAGTTGATGGCCTTATGTTAGGGTACTTGGAGACAATGGAGGACAGTGTTGCACCAAGTCCACCACCCACATCTACCACTTCTTTGGCTCCCTCAAAACCTTTGTAGCATTCCAAAACTCTCTTCATCGCAATTGCACTATGGTCATGCATTGCTCTGTTAATACCTCATTGAATCTACTGTCTTTGGTAGGGTATTCAATGCATGCATTCCATGGGTCCTATTGAATGGGACTCCTCCCTCAAGCACTGCATCTTTAATGCATACCTAGTTCAAGTAATGTGACATTACTTAGGTAACGTCAGTAACTGAGTATGATAATGTTATATAACTTTGTATATGAATATTATTTGGTTCAGTCAGAATTTTTAGATATTCAAAATAAAATTTAGTTATGCTTAAGTTTAATTACTAGAAGACAAAAATGTCATTTTTAGGTTTTAAGATATTTAATTTTTTAGATAAGCCCTTCAAAAAAGCTATGGCTATGGATTAAGGATGAGCCTCCACCCTGTTCATCCTAGTAAGTGTAGCTTTCTTCTTTACTGACTAATCCAATCTGCCAAAGAATTTGTATATTAGTTGACTATTCGAATTATGGATTTTAGGCCCTATCTTTCCTAAGATAGTTGTGTTTTTTTTTTTTTTTTTTTTCGGTGGGGGGTGGGGGTTATAGAATGAAACTCATAGCTACGATTTGAGGGTATGGATGGATAAACCTGATCCTATGTCTTGTAAGAATTGAAAAATAGTCTAATAACAGAAAAAACAGTAGTTGAGAAATGAGAACTTTGAAATTCCGTCCAACATTTAGTGTCGGTTGAAATTTCCGTCCATTCCTATCTGTAACGGAAAATTGTGATTTTTATAAATTACGACTAACATTATTTTTGGACGGAAATAGCGAGATTTCCAGCTGTAACGTAAAAATCAAAAGGCCAAAAGTCGGGGAAAAAAAAAAAACAAAACATAACATAACAAAAAAAAAACAAAATAAAGTTCAGAAAATCTCAAACAACAGAAGGAAGATAAGAAATTCAGAAAAAGTTCATACCAGGAATTGACATCCACTTTGTCAGTGACCAACTGTACCATGGCAGAAAGGGATACCCCATCTTCATTAGGGACAAAATTCTTGCTGATTGGTGTTAAACTATATGAACACTGATGATCCTCTGTGAGTGTGCACCTGAGAATAGACTGGTTAGCAAGAAACTTAAGCATCCTGTCCAGCATGACTGGTGCCTTAGGGTTCTGTGTGGGAAGACAGTCTGCAATTTCTTTAGCAGAAAGCTTTGCTCCTTCACCACCCTTTGCAATGATCTCAAACACCCCAAGTTCAATGGCAGCTTTTGAAACCATCATCACTGCTATTCCACTTGGCAGCCCCATGGCTCTCAAGAATCCCCTCTTCTTTTTCACTTGGAATTTTGGCCATTTTCTTCCATTGATGATGAACTCAGTTTTTTTTCTTTCTGGGGTTCTAGATATTTGGGTATTAATATACACGGTGATGAGATGAGGCTTCTATGTTGTAAATTATGTGCTTGTTTTTGTCTTTTCCATGCATTAAAAAAAAGTAAATTTTAATTTAAAATAAAAAACTCTTAACTTTTCAAAAAGATTGTGTTTGGCTTCTATATTAATGTGTAGGATATAGGGAGAAATGACACTTTTTCCCCTGAGTTATATACTTATAGCACTTTTCCCCCTAGGATATATTCTACAATCTTCCTTGATGCTAATAATGTCTTGCATAAAAACGTATGTGTAATATTTTAGTTAAAATATAATATTATCTTTGTGTCCTAATGTATATCATATGTCTTGTGTAAAATCGTTTTGACCATTGCTGTCATTCAGCTTCATTTGCCCTGCCGCGTGACTCACAAAAAATTCCTTTAGAAGGAGTTTCTATATTTCTCTCTCATCTCCTTTATCTCATCCACCTTATTCATTTTGCCTCAAAATGTGATCCATAATTTATTAGGGCATCCTCAATTGTGTGAAGATTTTATTATGAAAGAAAAAAATGAGGAGAGAAAAAAAAAAACTAAAATCTTAAAAAAAAAAATAAAAAAAATTACTCTCTTTCTCTATTGGTGGGACCTACTCACCTGCAAAATTCCTCATTTTCCCTCTCTCTTTTTTCTTTCCTCTCTTTTCTCCACCTCACCCAAATTTTCTCAAAATTTGGTCTAAAATTTTCCTCTTGAGAAATGCTCTTAATGTGAACGGTTCATGCAAACTATTAGACCAATTAGCTTGCGACAAATGTCCATTTTAATTTGTTTGTATTCACATGTTTGGTATACCCCACCAAATTTATATTTATGTGTGCTTGTTTTTCGTCTTTTTCGATGTATTAAAAAAAGTAAATTTTAATTTAAAAGAAAACTCTTAATTCATAAAGATTGTGTTTGGCCTTCTACAATGGCCCCACGCTCGAAAGCCGAACATCTCAGCCTTCAGAAAAATTCGAGAACAAAGAATTTCACTCTTTTCTTCATGTATGGAAGAAGAAGAGGAAGAGGAGGACTTCGTCGATCGAGTTCAAGTGGTTGACGATACGTATGCGGGTTGCAGAGAGACGTTGAGGCCGTTGGGAGGGAGATGGGGAAGGGCCGATTCTCGCTGCGGCGGAGGAAGAAAGCGGCGCGGCGGTGACGTCGCCGAGGCCGACTCCTGTAGTGGAGCAAGCCTCCGGCAACGTCGCGGGAGTTTGGTCGCGTTGAGTGCGGGGACGAGCAAGCCCGGAAGAAGAAGGCGATTGGGCCAGGCTGTGGATGAGGTTTGACAGGACGGGCAATCGGAGCTGATGGAGTGCGATAAGAACTCTATCATCAAGCGCGCCTCCATTCCTGCTAGGGACTTGAGGATCCTCGGCCCTATATTCTCTCATCCTCCAGTATCCTTGGTACTCTCTCTCTCTCTATAAATACAATGTGTTTGCATATTTTGATCCAGTGCTTGCTATGATTTGGTGATGCATGTTTTTCACGAATGAATTCCTGCAATTCTATATGCAAAGTTGATTAGGTAGGGTTTGATGCTTTACCTACCTAAGAATCTCATAACCAAATTAATTATGCCATCTGGAGCCATTGCTATTGGTCTGTTAGATACAGAACTCATGAATGCACTGATTTCTGTAATAATTGTTAAAATATATATATATACTCTACTACTTCTTATAATATCACTGTGCTTAGGATGAATTAGAAGAGTTGTTTTTGATTCATGCAGCTAGGGAGAAGGCTATGGTTATTAACTTAGAGTTTGTAAAGCTATAATAAGTGCTGAAGAACTTTTGTTGCTTGATCCTCTGCGTCAAGAGTTCTTCCGTTTATTGATCAGCTGAGGCACCAACTGCCACAGAAGAGTGCTTTAAAGACGAGTGGGAGAAATGTTGTACAAGACGAGGATTTGGAATTTCCAAATGCTGGAAAATGGCTGCAAGAGCCAGAAGCTGTTGAAGGGTTGCAGGAAGAACTTCCATTTGAGTTCCAGGTGCTGGAGGTTGCATTGGAGGTTGTCTGTACGTATCTCGACTCTAGTGTGGCAGAACTCGAGAGAGATGCTTACCCTGTTCTTGATGAACTTGCCAAGAATGTTAGCACGAGGAACCTTGAGCACGTCAGAAGTTTAAAAAGTAACCTCACCCGATTGTTAGCACGGGTACAAAAGGTATGCTTTTGTTGTTTTTTTTTTCTTTTGCGGATGAAATATAAATATAAATATATTGAGCCTTTGTTCACATGGTTGTTAAACAACGTTGAAAATGGTGGTGACTGAAGGATATTTGAACCTTGCATTTCTGGCCTGGCCTTTCATTTGGATGTTGCATTTGTAACTTCTGATAGCTGCATTTCTACTTCTTGACATTCAACAATCCAGATAGTTTAAACTTAAATTAAGATAGAAGTTCCTTTTTACTTTATTTAGTTTGTTTTGTTTCTCTAATTGGTGCTTAGGACTAAGAAGCAGAAAAATTCTTCCATTGAAACATTTGAGAAATATGGTATAGGGTGTTTGTGTTGATTGTAGTAGTTTTTCAGGAAGCTTTATGCCTTTGATCTTGACCATTTTGAAATTGAAAAAAAATGCTCTCATAAACTGTTGTTGAATCATTCCTTTGCATTGAGATAAAAGTAGTAAATGGCATATTGATCATATGCTATAGTTAAGCTATTAGAACACAACAGGTGTAATATATGTTCTGTGTTTGATTCACTTCAATTCATGCTAGTATCGCGTCAGGTAGTTCTGTTGTGTACAGGAATCTGTCCTGGACCATAATCATGTATCAGAGATTTCTGTTGTATAATTTCAAAACCATTATACATTCTCTTCTGACTTTACCCCAGTGTGAGCTCTTCAGACCTATGGTGGTCGGAGTTAAAAATCTCTTATTTCTCTACACTACCAAAAAAATTGTCACCATGTGAGACACTTCATGGCAACTTCTCATGATCTTGATTGGTGAATTATCTAGATTTGAAGAGTTTGCATATTGCTAATGTTAAGGTGTCACTTTAGCTTTTATATTTGATGTTAATTGTGGTAGTATTTCTGGTGGTAGGTGAGAGATGAAATCGAACACCTTTTAGATGATAACGAAGACATGGCCCATTTGTACTTGACTAGGAAATGGATTCATAATCAACAACCTGAAGCTCTATTATTGGGAACTACCGGCTCAAATGCAATTAACCCATCCGTGCCTAATCTTCGAAGGCTTAGTTCGATCAAAGAAGTGGAAGCTTTGTTAGCAACTTTTTTAAATGAATGATGGGAAGATCTGGAGATGTTGCTGGAGGCTTACTTCATGCAGTTGGAAGGCACCCGTAATAAGATATTATCTGTAAGATAGTTCAACTCGCGGCTTTCTAATGTTCTTGGGTAGCAGCAATAGTTATGTATTATTATCTCAGGTGCGCGAGTACATAGATGACACGGAGGACTACGTCACATCCAGCTGGACAATCAACGAAACGAACTGATTCAACTACAGCTTGATACTGACCATCGCTCATTCCTGCCATAGCTGTGGAGACCTTGGTCGCGGGTTGGTTTGGCATGAACATCCATTGTGTTCTATTACGATATGGATGGGATATTTTGGCCATTCGTTGGCGGTATGACCAGCTGCTTGTATAATTCTCTTCTTTATCATGCTAGGCTACGCCAGATGGAAGAAGCTACTCGGCTCATAAACGCCTCCTCACACGTTATCTCTATCACCGATCCATGCCAAACCTTTCCTGTCATGAAATCATGATACTTCAAAGCCAACAAGTTATGTTATTTCATCGTGAAATTGTATTTATCCCCACAATCACTTCCATCATTCCATGTGCAACTTGACAGCCTAACATTCCATATTTTTCCATTCTTGAATCAATATTATTATGAAGTTTTGCATAAAGTGTGAGTGTTGGAAGGTGGTGTTGTGGGAAGGTGGAAGGACAGGGAGACATACATTACAATCTGAGTGAGAATGACAGACAAAAGATACAGGCAGACAATACAATGAAGGATGTGAATGAGTTCGAAGAAATGCCAGTGATGAAGGGTCCCATTTGCCCTATAAAATTTGGGTGCCAGAGCTTTCCTTTGTTACTTTGTATCTCCTCCACTTGGACACTGTTTGTTTGTGTTTCTGTTGGGAATTTTTCTTTTTTAAATTTCTGCCTCGGAAAGAGGAAGACTTTTATGCATGGAAACTTTTAAAGGTTATGGTGGCGGTTTGTTTCACGTGACATAGTGTAATATTTTTTTGGAGTTAATTTCATTTTTAGTTTATAGTATCAAGTCACTTTAGTCTTTTTTTTTTTTTTCAAAAATATCTTTGTCCTAGTATTATTGTGATGTCTGATTTTTGTCTTTCGTTAATAAAATTGTTTAAATGTCATTAAATATAAGAACTTTTTTTTATCTTTAGTTTAGAAATTTTTCAAAATTAAAAAATAAAATAGTTGATCAACCCACTGTCAATGATTTTGTTGATGGAAAATAAAAAATGATTCCGCCACAATAATACTATGATCAAAGGAAATGTGTTTAAAAAAAAAAAATTAAAAAGACTAAAAATGTGTTATCACTTATAAATCTATAACCAAAAATGAAATTAACTATACTTTTAACAAAAATTAAATATATATATATATATATATATATATATATATATATATATATATATATATATTATTTTTGAAAAATGTAATACTCTTTTTTTTAATCTTATAAAAAAGTATACATCTTTGCTAAACATTATTAATGCATATCATTTGAGATAGTCTATTACAAGTTTTTGTATACTGTATCAGTGTATTGTTGCAGTTTGGAAATTAATCATTTCAAACTCATTTTTTTTATTTAAAAAAAATCAAAACTGCAACTTTTTAAAAAGAATTACAGTATTACATAATTAATATTAATGTAAAATTTAAAGAAAATATTCACACTTATATATTTTTTTTTTAATTTATACATTTGGTCACTTTTTGTATTATTTTTATATGTTCCGTTTTCTATTTTTGGGCTACCTATTTTATAAATAATAAAATGAAGGTTATCCCACTTCGGCATCAAAAACTTCTAGTGATTCAATGACTCAGCAAATAGGGTCAAATGCATACTTTAGACATAATCCACATTGTCGTTGTCGATGTTCAAACCTTAATCTATTCTTTCAAATATTGTCTACTAAATCATATCACATGTTCGTACGGGAGGATGTAAATCACGAAATAATACATTCGATATCAGTTATTGGAATTCGATCCTATGACCTTTTTTCAAGAAAAATTATAAAGGTGTCAATTGAGCACAAAATTATTTAATAATTATGATTAGAATTGTACTCCGTAACAAATTCATAAAAATCCAAAACTTTTAAACAGAAAAGGGCATTTTGAGGCATATGGAAGAATCTGAGGGGTGAAATTGTGAAAACCATAAATTATGAAGAACATATCGTTTCAACGATCAGAAGGTAGATACACAAACAGAAAGCCAACCAGAAGAAAGCATAAGAAGAAGAATAATAAAGCAAAAAGGGGGAATTTAAAAAAAAATAAAAAAAAATTAAACACCATTTTGCTTCGGATTCAGCTTTAAATTTCTGTGTTTTCTTCCTTGAATCGTTTTGAGAAGATCGTAATCGCAACAAGGTTAGCATTTGATCCAGCATCGAATCTCTGTTGTGTTTATATCTGCGCTTCTCTGATTATATGTTTCCAATGGTTTGATTTCTGGGAAAATGTGGTTGTAGAAGGAGGGGTTTGTAGAAAATTTTATCTCTGCGTTTTTTTCCGGGGATGATTTGATACACATGGAAGTATTATAATAATAATAATAAATTTGAATGATTTTAATTTGAATTTGAAATGGAGATTTGTGAAGAAGGTAACATAATTCTTCTTTCGTGTTGAGCTTTTGCATGTGTTAATGTGAATAATTAGGATGTTGCGAGAAATATGAATAGTCTGGAGGATAATCAGTTTATGCTGAGATGAGATTATACATGAATGGCTTTAGCTATTTGGGAGTTTGTTTGTTGCTTTTACATCAAATGATAGACATCTTGAAATGGATAGAATCTATGCCAGCCTTTTCCATTTATTCTTCTGCAATCCTTTTTTGGTTGTGTGTGTTGTTGGATGGTGGGGTGGGGGGTAGGGGTAAGAGTAACAGTTTGGGATAGTAATGGTTACTAAAATCTCTTGTAGTTCTATCAATCAATGCAGTTAATAGAATTGTAGATACATTTGCCATTGTTGCAGTGCAGTTCATGATTTCATGGTATGCTGTTGATGATATCTCGATTTTTCGTTTTCTGTTGCTTCTGGATAGTTTGAGTTGTGTCTGTAACTTGCTAGTCTCAATTCTTCTTGTTGAAGATCATCACTTCTTTCCTCTGCTGATAGATTCTTTCGTTTGATATTTCGTTCTGTTACAGAGATTGTTGTATTTATATGGCAAAATCGAAAGGGCCATCTAGCATCAGAAATGTGTTATACAGTGGGAAGAACTCGATATTGCTCCTAAAAGTCCATTTCCTAGCATACCCCCGTCGCATATTGAGTATATCCCTTCTATCATACAAAAAGGTACCCCAAAACCGAGAGAAGGAAATTTGAACCATCAGCGTACTTCCTCTGAAAGTTTCTTGATAGATGAGCAACCATCTTGGCTTGATGATCTTCTTAATGAGCCAGACAGCCCTGTGTATAAAGGAGGTCATCGACGCTCGTCTAGTGACTCGTTTACATACTCTGCATACTTGGATGCTGCTAATGTTGCAAATCGGGTTACATAGTTCAAGATCATAACAGGTTCAGAAACCTGTTGCCTGTACCTTCACGGGGATCCCAACTTAATTACCGTGGAGATGCTTGGCGCGATGCTTGCTATGCAGATCCTAATTCTCCAAGCAAAAACAAGAGTAGGGCAAGAGATGCATCTCCAAATAAAATTATCCATCCAGTGGATTCCCACTCCTTAGAGAAAATACCATTCTTCAAAACTCAGAATCTTTATATTCACGCAAGAAGATGACCATGGAGATGCTTGGCACACTGCTTGTTATGCGGATCCTAATGCTCCAAGCAAACACAGGAGTAGGAAACGAGATGCATCTCCAAATAAAATTACCCATCCTAGTGGCATTCGACTCCTAGAGAAAATAACATTCATCAAAACTCAGAATCTTTTAATCCACCGCAAGAAGATGAAAGGGCACAATCTCCAGGCAACGTCAAGCATGATGCAGTTGAATCTGGTCCGGCTGATACAAAAAGCTCTGCAGAAAAGGAATCTTCTCTCGCCATGATTTCTGTTTCAGAAACAGACGCAAAACGTGCAAAGCAGTATGTCTTACATATTAGCAAACCCCTCATTCCCTAGCTAAGTTGCAATACAATCATCATAGTGGTCTTATTTTTCTGTTCTCTTGTTTGGTATATCATTATTTCCCATTATCTAGCTGTTGTTTAATGTACAGCTAAACATCTAAAACTTTTGCATTATTTACTGTCTCACAATGTTGTTTTTTCTGATAAGTCTTCTTTTACTGAAATGAGAAAATATAGAATGTTTGCGACAAGAGAATACTTTGCAGTTCAATCAACTTAAGAAACGCTATGTTATGCAGGCAGTTTGCTCAACGTTCACGAGTCAGGAAGCTGCAATACATAGCTGAGTTGGAAAGAACCGTCAAGCTCTACAGGCACATACCATCATCAGTTTAATAAGAGATTTAACTTGGAATGTTTTATTTTCCTAGATAGTTTGATAAGGTAGTTGAAATTGTTCATGTTACTCCTTTCTTTCATTTCAGGTGGATGGTTCTGAAGCTTCTGCAGAGCTTGAATTCTTGAACCAGCGAAATCTTATTTTGAGCATGGAGAATAAAGCTTTAAAGCAGCGATTAGAAAGTTTAGCTCAAGAACATCTTATAAAGTATTGTAAGTTACTCAATTCTTCAGTTCATTTGTTGTAGTATTGAATTACTTGAGGTAACATGATTCTTCCAATTGTGCGAAATTGGTGACAAGTTCCATGATCTTTGGTTCTAACTTAAAATCTAGTACACTTTCTGATGGTTGTTCTGTTGGTCACACATTCTAATGACTGTTTGAAAACATGTAGCTTTCTTTTTCTACTTGGATTATTTTCAGCGTAAAGATTTAGTTAACTTGATTCATCCCTTGCTTGGCAAGTTCATTGTGTGTGATTGACTTGATGCTTACCAATTTGAGAAAATATTCCGATTCTCATAAAGTTCAGTTTTATTTACTCCCTCGGAAATTGATACCGTAAATGCTATGTGCAGTGGAGCATGAGGTACTAGAGAGAGAAAGAGGAAGATTGCGAGCTTTGTATCAGCAATGTCAGCAGCAACCACTGCCTCAACTGCAGAAGCCACTGTATTCTGGCCATCGACTTACCAAAAGTGTAGATTTTGATAAACAATTCGCTAACCTATCTATGAAAGAATTAAGAAGGCAGTTCTGACTGTGAACCCATCTCCCCAACTTCAAGTTTGACCACTCATAGCTAGGATGTTTACAACCTCCGCTCCCCTGACTGCTCCTCAGCTGATTATGCTTCGGGATCAACAAATCAAGGTTTACTATGCGTGTGATAGAACTCTTGCAGAACTCGAGTTTCAGTTCCATCTTTTTCGGTTTTATTTATCGAGGTTAGTACATCTTTCATGTGCACCTGGTGGGTGATGCCAGAGAATAGCGTATTATCTGGCAGTTGACTGACCTGAGGTGATTGCTTCATGCATGATTCCCCAAATCCTTGTATGATCAAGTAAGTGATTGAGTTCATCATATCAGTTTCCTTTCATGAATTCCATTTTGTGCTCTTGCCTTTTGATGAGGAGTGGAATGAGGAAAATCTGATTTGTTGGTAGTTGTTTTTGTTCTTTTGGTATTGGCTTTGTGGCAGCACAAATTCTCTCTCTTTTACCTTTTGACATAGCTAGTGATTATGGAATAATATGATCTTTGCATACTATACAGTATTCTCATCACTATAAGATTAGTATGTGTTTGTATATGATATTCTCATCACTATAAGATTAAACCACATTTGCATTTTGTATTCTCATCACTATAAAACTAATATGCATTCAGCTTGAGTTGCACTCACAAAGTTTGACTCTTACTTAAAAGAAAGTCTGACTCAAAAGATTTGAACATTTATCGATGCAATGAGAAGTTCAACATGTGTATATAAATTTGTAAATTGAAAGGTTCAATTGTCACAAGAGTTAACATTCTATATAATTCTATATAATAATTCTGTGACTCTTTTGGAACCTCACGTGAATTGAATATTGACGCTATATATTTTGTCAAATATTATTAAAATACCCATTTATTATTTGTGCAACACAAGCTTTATTGTCTTCAAAAATGGGGGTAAAACAAAACAAAACATAAACAGTTTGGGACTTAACATCATGGGATCACTCTTACATAAACGTCAAAATCTTTTGTAATTCAAAGATACATGAGGGGATATGTTAAACACTATTTAAATATTTAATTGCAAAAGGAGCATTAATGTTACTAGCAATTTCTTGTTAAGTGCAATATCATGCCTGGTGCGATTATGAAATTTTTAGTCATAATGTAGTGCTCCAATGACAAATAAGTAATGGACTTCGAGTCCCAACACATCCTCATTATTCTTTTGAGTTCAAAAACGGTTCCTTATCTTCTCTAAGAGATTGGAAACCCCTAGTGTGATAAGTAAATTGTACTTATCCATATAAAACGCGTCAAAGACATTTTTCAAAATATGCTAACTTGTGTATAAAATTCCTTTCAAGGGAATACTCGATTTGCATGTCGAGATAATACTTGGTTTTGGAAGTATTTTGTTTCAAACTTCGTCTTTAGACAAATATCACAATCTATTTATGTATTTCAATAATAGTTATGCAATCAACATGGACTGAGATAATAAATAAATAACTTCATTAACAACTCTTTAATGAGCACATAATGATGAGGTCTTGCCCACGCAAGAACGAGAGGAGCTGGGTACGCCAGAACATAAAGTTCCTGTTGGTGAGCTTCATCGAGATGAAGTGGTGTGCGCCGGTGAGAGGGTTGGTGTCGTTCGGGGAGGTGCCATCGGCGATGGAGATGGTCCGTTCCGATGAATTTGAAGACATGGCTGGGTGGTTTGGTAGTGAGCTACGGTGCTTGTGCGGTGAGGGAAGAGAAAGGGAGGATCGATTAAGCTGATAGCCTGATACCAGATGAGAGAGAGGTTAAGTGATTTAGTTACAACATAAAAGATTATAGGAGAGTATATCAGATTACACCACTAAACACTCCTAACTATTAGACTAACCTTCTAAGACTTATTCTATCACCACACAATTATAGACTATGATACAAATAATAATAGCAATAATAATAATAGTAACACTAACAATAATGACACATATTCATTTTACATATTCCTACTTCATGAGGAAATTACTCAGTCAATTGCTTATTGTTTCAAGTTAAGTAAAGCTTTTGTAATTCAACAACAAGCATGTTGCGATTTTCATTTCTCTTTTCATTCCGAGAATTATAAAGAACTTTCCAAATAAACATTAGCGTCTAATGACCCATAATTATGCGGTCATAACTTTCATAAGCTACATATCAAAATTTATTATTCTGCCAATTATATAGCAGAACTTAATGACATCAATTATGTGAGAATATATTTGATTAAAAATAATTATGAGTCTCTGCGTGAATCCTTGAACTACAAACTCACTTTATATTACACCACCGCATCATTTTTGTTTCTCTTTCATATAAACACACATTTGTAAAAGTGTTGGGAGTATTTTTATAATTCTAGAAAAATGTAGGAGTTCTCATGCGATATCAAAACTTCAATAGGACTCCAACGGTAGGGGTGTGCACAATTTAATGAGAAATCAATTAATCAGTCAAATTAACAATTTTTTGTTGTGGTAATAAATTCTTTTAATCCGTTGTGAATTGCTCTCTTAGTTCACAATGTTCCCAAGTGAAACGGATTATCGTATGATAAATAAAAAAAAAACAAAATGCAAGAAAAAATAATAATAAAGTGATAGAAATAAATTGCATAAGATATTTTATTCCAGTATCAACGGAATATAATACAATTATACAAAGTATATATATATATACATTATTTTAACTTATAAATACATTATTTTATTTCAAAATATTCATTATTCTAACACACATACAAAATAAAGATTTTTTTTAACATCAAAATGACGTAGTTTTGGATCTCAGAAGTCAAAACACACAATAATTTGCCTCAAATATTAATACAGCAAAGGAAGGGCACATCAGTAAATTCGTCAGTAGTTTAGGGTTTAACTTAGAGCGTCTCATATAAAGCTCTCAGAAGCTCATCTTCTTCCTCTTCTCCCTCGTGAAACGGCTTTGAGTTCTCTGCAATTTACTCTTCATTTCAAGGTCTGAGATTCATCCTCTACTCTTCTATCCCGCCCGCGAAAATACTAGCTGTAGTATACTTGTGATATTGATATTCTGTTTTTTTTTTCTTCTTTTTTTGGATGATTTTTTAGATTAGATTGACCGATTGTTTAGATATTCAGTGTTGAATTCTGATGTCCGGCAACTTGTTTGAATTGCATTCGTGATTTATGTATTAAGGAATGAACCTTTTTGAAGTGCACTCATGGTTTAGTGTATTTGACTTGATTGATTTCCTCTTGACTTTATGAACAGGCCTGTAGGATTGGTTTGAGTTGGACATCTAGCTGAAGAAAATGTCTGGGTAAGTTATTCATTTTCCTGATTTCTCTTGTTCAATGTGATAGTTTGCATCTTGAGGTGATGTGGTAGTATAGTTTTTTTAATTCAATGAATTTATGAATGTGTTTCATGATTTTTTGAACTGTACTGTGTTTGAAAGAAGGCGGGGTTACAAGTTTGTGGTGTATGTAGATGCTTGTAAAGGAGAAAGGATGATTGTTTATTTGTCAAATTTATCTATTTTTCATCTACATTCACTAAGAAAATGCTCAGACAATCCACTGCAAAATACCACATTTCCTTCCAAGGACCAGCTATAAACTAGTATGTTCAACTTCAAAGGCTCAAAATTTTAATTTCTCTTGCAATAGTGGATGTTTGCATTGGACCTTGGCCACTGGGCAGAGTAATCTTGTCACATGCTATGCTTTGTTGCTTGTGTACTTTGCAAAACACACCAAAATTCAAGCAGTACCTTATGGTCATTCTATGTCATTTTAATAGAATTTCTTGCATCTTTGTTGGTCTACTTGGTGGTGGATGGTGGCTGTGTTTGGAGACGCCAGGATTTACTGGAGGAAAGAAATTGCAGGGAGCCACTTATGTTATTAATCATGAAGAATTAATTTCAGAAGGTTAAATCTTACATGAAAAATTCAAAGCATAGGAGGTGAATGGGGGTAATCTAGGAGCTGCATCTTTTCACTGAATTGCATCAATCTATAGTTTCTTATGTTCTGGAATTGGTTATGCGATTGTTTGCTCTGCTGCTTTATTTAGTGCTATGGAATTTTTCCAGGCTGCTTGTCTTCTAACTTTGATTTCCTATAATTTCAGAGAGGATGTTGTTGTTGCGGAAACTCCTGCCCCTGCCCCAGCCCTTGGGGAGCCAATGGACTTGATGACTGCTTTGCAATTGGTATTGAAGAAGTCTAGGGCTCATGGAGGGCTTGCTCGTGGACTTCATGAATGCGCTAAGGTGATTGAGAAGCACGGAGCACAACTTTGTGTTCTGGCAGAGGATTGTGACCAACCAGACTACGTCAAACTGGTGAAAGCACTCTGCGCTGATCACAACGTCAATTTGGTTACAGTGCCCAGTGCTAAAACTCTTGGCGAGTGGGTTGGTGTAAGTAATTTAATAATGCTAATTTCTGCCATTGTTTCTATCTCAAACCAGGATTCATAGTCTTTGTGCTTCCAATTATACATTCTTTACTAACTTTGTCGGCTCTGAATTGTAAAAGTTTTAACTAGAAATTTTAGGTTTTCAGAATGCTTTTACTGCTAGACCTTTTACTTAGAGTATGGATTTTTCTTGTATCTCTAATTCTTACTGATATTCTTTTGCAGTTGTGCAAGATTGATTCTGAAGGGAAGGCAAGGAAGGTTGTTGGTTGCTCCTGTGCTGTTGTGAAGGTACGGTTCGTTAAATCTCGTAGCTATTTTACTATGAGATCTGTTATTGACTGTCAGGCAAGACATTTTATTTATTGGAAAGAATTTGGACTAAATCTAGGGAAATTTTGGATGAAAAATGATTTGCCAAGAAATAGAAGTTTGAAGTGTATCGTGTTCTTTATTCATTTGATGAATTGTTCTGCAGGATTTCGGAGAAGAGCACGAGGGCTATCATATAGTTCAGGATTACATTAAGTCCCGTTAGATAGCTGATGGATGAAGGTCTCTTGCCATTGAAGCATCAACACAAAACTGCCTTTGCATTTGAGAAATGAATGATATGTTGAAGACATTGTCTTGAACTGTGTTTTTGGGTATGTAGCTTGAAGTAGATTGAGCTTAATAGACAAATTGTGAGGATTTTCACTTGATGGCCTGTCCATCATTTTTATTTTTGGGCAAAAATCTCATCTGAACTTGACAGTTTAATCTGATTGCTTTATTTTTTTGGTCTTTGATATTTCACATGTTTTGCTCATGCTACATTATCAAACCAATTGCAACCAGAGTATAATATCAAACCACATCTTTTTGGATGAGGAAAATCTGCTGTCATTGTAATCTCGTTCTTGGTAATAGTTTACAAATTATAATTACACGAAGAACATTTATGTAATAACTTAACTAAAAAGTTCACCAAGTGTTTAAGTGTGATTGTTGAACTGTTAATGGAGTTAATGCTCAATTGTGGTTTTGCTCGATGTAGATATCGGTTAAATAGAAAGATAATTTAGTAATTTTAATATTGACATTTCTCTTCTAAACTTGTGAATATAAAATTTGATTTGTCGGTCCGAGAGATTTGTAAAAGAGGTCTGACTAAATTGAAGAAAAACACAAAAGTTGAGACTACATTAGAGGAAAAACACAAAAGTTGAGACTACATTAGCTCAGCAAAGTCATTTAGAACGAAATTTTAAAAAAAAACCACTATAGTCTATGATCATTTTGGGTATTAACTCACAGTTAATGGAAGGAATTAGGGGATATTTACAAACGTAAAAACTTGTGCAAAAGAAATCAAATTTGGAAGTACATAGTCCAATAAGAAAAAGGGAGCTTACAAAAGATTATAATTACAATATAGCTACTACATATGATAATTCAAGGGATATGAAGAAAGTAGTCATATATCTAAATGAAATATATTCAGAGGCTATCCTCAGTAATGGTCTAAGATTTGTATTTTAGGTTTCTGGTTCATTGTTTTCAGAGAGCAGATTCTTTCTCTGGGCAGAAGAGTAATAATGCGATTCAAGTTCTTTAAGGCTAGAAGCCGCCTCCTCTCCGATTCTAGCTAACATGCGGTCTGTTTTCTCGGCCAGTTGGTTAAATTCCTCGGTTCTTTGCTCTACGTGATCATTTAGCGATGCAAATCCAGAAAAGATGCGGTTTGCTTCAACTCCGACACCAACTTTAGCAGTGAGTCAGCTGTCTGAACCTGTTCACACATTAAAGTAATCAAAGGGAACAACGAGAACCTATTTAATCATATACATATGTCTGGCAACAAAGATACAACTATTTAATCATCGATGCATATATTTGTAAAAAAGATAGAACTATTTAACCATACATATATAGTAAGGCTTTCATTCGATTTACTTCCACCAAAATTCCAATCGACCATATTAAACTATGTTGGGCCTATAAAACTTTCACGTATATTATGCAAAAGAACATGTAGAAAACTCGGTCTCTGTTAAAGGTACTGTGACTCTCACCAATTGCCAAATTTCTAATATTGACAGTGAAAAATTGGAAAATCTTAAAAGATTCAAGTCTTACAATGGTTCGCAATTTGAAAATCAGGCAGCTATGTACACACAGTAGTGTGAAGTTAGAGGTCACGCAACAAAATGTCGTGCAAACTCAAACTACTAGATACAAGTGTTTTCAGCCTAGACGTTTTATCACTGTTCTATCCCAACCCATATGACCACCGATAATGATTGTGCAAACTCAAACAACTAGATAGAAGTATTTTCAGCCTAGATTTTATATCCTGACCAAACGACCACCGATAATGGAAGACCATACAAAAGCAATTTAGCAATTCACAAAGGACACAATGGTGGCATTGATATGTACCACCGCCATAGAGAAAGAGATTATCTCACCATTTCTGGATGCTCGCACCTCCATCATAAAAGCTTCTTGGGAATTTCTAACCGGTGGATCATTCACCCTATTTTGTATATGAAGAGCATCAGGAACGAGCCAAAAAAGCACAAGAACAACAAATTGCGGGAGTAGGTTAGAACGGGAATTGGAGTTCATTTTTGAAGACTATTTTTTGTGTACTGAAGGTTCATTTTTGTGTAATAATGAACCATCAGTAATGGAGGCACTACTTTCAAACAGATTGGTAACCATTCATGACATGATTTTCTTACAAATTTTGCATTTGTTTGCGAGAAAACACAGAGAGAGAGAGAGAGAGAGAGAGAGAGAGATGACTTGTACCCGTGCAACATTAACAATGAAGCTGAAATTGTCAACAATGCTCCCAATATCGTTGTCGACTCTCTGCAACAAAGTTTCTGCTTCTGCGCCGCCGCAGCCGCCGCAGCAGCAGGGCCGCCTGCTCCGCCACCTCGAGCCCTCCCTTATCATTATTAGTTTGATTCCAAGCTAAGCTCAAAAACACACAGACACAAGAGGGGCAATTAGGATTGACAAAAAAAAATATCGAAAATCTAACACCTTTACCCTAATTGCAGAGAAACTCCATATGATAAGAATGAATTACGCGAACCTATCATAAACAAAGCTAAAAGTTTCCGGCTGTCGGAGACAACGACGAATATAGATTTTCCAGAGAGGAATTCGAATTTCGAAGCCAAAATCGCCGGAGTGAAGACTGGAAGACAGTACACACTACACACGCTGACCCCGAACTACACCACTGCTATGAAAGACTGGAAGACATACCTGTCACTGCCGGTCGTCACCTCGCCGGAGGTTGCGCCGTCGCCGCGTCGCCACTCGCTAGTCAAATACTCGGAGTCTCGGACAATGGGAGTAGCAGGGGAAGGGGATTTAAATGACTTCCATTTTACAAATTAGATTGGGACCATTTGGGGTTAGGGTTTAGTAATTTTTTTATTTTTTTTTTTTTAAAGAAGCATAACATTATATTATAGGAAAGAAATGTTAATACAATGAAGAATAGAAATAATCAAATAGATGAACTACCATGAAAATCTGTCACTCGAACTAGAAAATGACCAACAAATTTATTGATCGACGCACAAAGCGAAAAAATTCGCTGATCAACGCACAAAGCGAAAGGACACTGAATAAAGTGTCTACCGGGAATGACAAGTTGAAATGATACCATTCGCATAAAATAAACGGGCGATGGCTTATTCAAATGTCGACAAACATGAGACAATTTGATTTCATACAAACATTTGCCAACCATCATCAAGCATCTAAGAAAAAAGCTTCTTTTTATGACAAGAGCCTTTGATGTAGAAGATCATCAAGACAACGCAAAGATCCTCTTTTCGCCGCAACAAATTCTAAATATGTATATTTAACTTAATTAAAATTTGAACTTCATACTTTTAAAAATCTAACTAAATACTGAAGGTACCGTCATAATCAACCTTGACCAGTTAAACTAACTCTATCACTCTTTGTGAACGTATGAGTTCCTCGATTAACCTGACCGACTTCTCTAATGTTATCCCTATTTCTTCTTTGATGCCCGATCAAATAAGTAGTTAATCATAAGAGTAACCATTCTAATTATCGAGTGCATGTCCGCTATGTGTACGCCATGCGGACACATTGACATGTTCATCTCCTCTATTAAAGCTCATTAAATGTCCGTAAAAGAAAGACAAGCCTTATACCATGAATTAGAGTTCACAGGTGCTTGTGAGACCCTAGGCATGTGTATGTGTTTTATATTGTGAATTTTTTAGTTTTGTGTATGAAATTTTGCACTGAAACCTGAAACAAATTAATAGCGTGTTTATGTAACATGTATATGCGTCTTGTATTATGAAATTCTATACCTTACGAATATGAATTTTGTACCTCGTTTTTTGATTTAGGTCCATAAGCTATGTAGATCATGGTTCATGATACAAATTGCCAAAGAAGGGGGAGAAAAACAAAATCTAAGGGAATTGGGTTGGGTCGAAAGAATTAGAGGGAAAATGAATTGTAATTCAATGGTAATAAAGTAGGAGTTCAAATTACATTATTTGATAAAGGAGGAATGAATTATTGGAATGGAAAGGGAAGAAATAGTATAAAGACTAAAATTTCTTGTGCAATAATAAATAATATACTAATAATAATTAGGGAAAAAAAATCTTTTTCTCCCTTTTCCTTTTCCTTTCCGCATTGAATTACAATTCATATGGGGAAGGGTATAAATGCAATTCAACAAAATGAGAAAATTGCAATTCCATTCAACCAACACTGTAATTTTAATTGCCAAAGAAAACATTACAATTAAATTGCAGCTACATTCTACCAAACATCCCATTAATACACTTAAATGGACCAACCCAATAATCCCCACTCCCAAGGGGCCCTCATTCATGCTTAATAGCCTACAAATCACAAAAGAGAGTAAATCATATTTGGAAGACTCGGTACGACAGACTTGACCGAGAATTTGTTAGCAAAAACAAACTTGTAATGTTTAGTAGGAGAGTCATGCTCCGCCCATTCGGCCACCCTTTTCGGTGCCTAATACAATGTATTGTTTATATTAGCATTGCATACACATCATTTGAAGAATATATATATATATATATATATATATATATATATAGGCAAGAAGAAAAAAAAATTGTACTCAGTAATAAATAATTTTCTATAAAATTTTATTTTAATGACTTAACTTCTGCTAAAAAATGATTAAATTTTGTACAATAGATATGTTTGCATGATTATCCTCTATATCTATTAACTTGAATCACGAATCTATTTATGAATTATGATCATCGATTATCATACTCCTATACTTCTCTAACAGAGATAATAAGTTTACAGGGAAGCCAACTTACAGGCTTTTCTATGAGTGATTAGAGCTTTAGTCTTCCAATTCTGTATCTTCATCTTCGTCGTCCTCGTTCTCGTTCTCCCTGTACCTCCATTGATCTCCAACGTTGAACTTTTCCTCCTCTGTTTCTTCACTGTCTTCATCTTCCTCGTAAGCTTCTTCCTTAACTGGCAGTGCTTGTTCACCGCACTGAGATTGGCTGGAGAATCGATGGCGTTTTGGCGCCTTGCTTTTGCAGGGGGCGGCTTCAAGTTTGGCTTTGGCCTGGTTTGTTTCTGGGTCTTGGTATTTTTGCGTTTCACAGCATACGTGTCCTGAGCAACATCTTCATCCATCTGGTTTTCTGTAGCAGCGGGTTGAGCGTTCTTGGCGCTCTCGTCTGGGAAATGCCCGGGGTGTTCTTTCCTCAAATGAAGATTCAGCTTGTATTCATGGATGTAAGCTTTATCGCACCCTTCGTATGGACAGACGTAAGGGCGGTTGGATGATGCAGAAGCGTGAACTGCTCCAGAAGATTTTGCGGTTTTGTTTGGCTTCTCAACGGGCTGGTTGTACTTTGTTGCATCAGGCATAGTTGTCTGCAAAAATAGTACTCCAAAGTCCAAAACTGTTAATTAGAATCAACACATGTGACCATATGTCCTTGTTAAATACATACACACATACACACATGTGGCCATAATCGAGACATCATGCAACCCATGCATATTACCCCACATATACGGTAATGTCAACTTTTGTCCGTACAACCCAAAAGCATACGTGGTTGTATCCGGTGGCACCAGTGCCGGTCAACACGTACCTTACAAATTCCTATGATGCAAAGAAATTATGAGAAATGGATTTTGTGTGCTGTTAGCATCAGTGTTGAAAAAGACGCTAGGCGCCGTCGCCCGAATTTTTATTTTTTATTTTTTATTATTAAGCGCGATTTTTGCAACACTGGTAAACATGTATAAACCTAAATGCGCCCTTCCCAAGGAGAAGGTGATATTGAAGAGTAATGCCAACTTGTGATGAGCAGATGCAACGTGATTTTTGAGCTTGTACTCGTGTGCATATCGCTTTCCACATTCCGGGTAAGGACAGACGTGATAATTCTCTTGTGAATGTGTCTTCATATGTGATTTTAGGTTGAAATCCAACGAGAAAGCCTGCGAAGAAAGAAAAAGACAGAACGGGATTAAAGCCGTAGCACAACAGATCAGGTAAAGGCATTGCAGAAACATATATCAGCCTTCCAATAACAACTTGTGTGTATCGATCATGTCTATATATATGCTTGTGCATGTATTGTCGTGTTTCCCTCAACATATTTATCATCGAGAATACCTAGCTTGGTCACTGAAGCATACGGCAGTAGATATCTCATGCAATAATTGAAATAACTAATTTTAACCTAGGTTAGGAAACTTGTTTTAGCAGTCATATGAACAACAATATGGAGACACCTTAAACAAAGAGGGATAAAGAATTACCTTGCCACAGCCCTCATGAGGACACATATAGTTTCTCTCCCCAGTATGAATAAGAAAGTGTCTCTTTAGCTTTGAGCTATCCAAAAATTTCTGCAGATTAAAATTAGAATTCAGTTTCCTTGCACAACACGCTCCGGCAGAAATACAAATCAACAAACAATTCATAAAGGAAATATGCACGAACTTGCAAAATGTGGAATACAATAATAAATGACAGAATTCTTCATTAAATCAGAGTAGAACAAGCAAGGGCAGCAATCTCTCTCTCTCTCTTCTCTCTCTCTCTCTCTCATGAATCCTTCAAGTAGAAAGGATTATAGGAATCTCTAACATCACAAATATGTAAAAAGAATTAACTTTATTAAGATAAAACGCAGAAAATTAAAATAAAATCATGCAAAATGGCTTTTGTTAATGACCGACTATTCTCGATTGCTTAAGATGAAAATGCCAACAAACACAAAATAAGTTCACTACCACAACACTCATTTACCAAGTCATCTGACATGTAAGTTTGTTTTTTTTTTTTTTTTTAAACCATAAAATCAGCATATACAAGACAGAGAATACCTTTCCACAATTCTCATAGTGACAAATATATTGTCTCTCGCCATGGATATGAGAATGCTTCCTCAGAGCACCAGCATCAATAAATGTTTTTTCGCAGCCTTCATAACTGCAAAGGAAGAGAACATCAGTAGCTGGTTGTGGCTCGGGTTCCGGAACTTCTGGCTCTTTCGGCTTCTCCTTCAAAGCTTTCAATGTGGCCTCTGGTACAAAGCGAAAATGAATAGCTTCACTGATTTGGTTTGAATTGGTTCAATAAAGTGGCCAAAATACTTAGTATACTTATGCAGAAAACAACCACTTGGTACATACATAATTTAACAGCCATTATCTTTACTGATAACATTCGAGAAGAACTGTAACAGCACTATGGATAAAAAGAGCAATCAGAACTAAACCATTAACCCATTTAAAAGAAAGCACTTCCCACCAGTTGCTACAACATCTTGTGGGACCCTGGCACAAGATAAAGCAGAAAACTTAATAAAAGAACTGGGCATACTGGATAAAGTAGGCACAAGGGCTTAAACATTGCTCTACAAAACTTTAAACAGATTGAAATTAGCAAGCAACACAACTATATATGTTCAATGATTGAGTCAAATTCCAATGTTAATAGTAATAATGTAGTATGTAAACATTGCATTCTTGCAATTTGAAATCATTCAGAATTGCTCTGAAGCTAAGAGAAAGACTTGGAACAATACTAAAAACACATTCCACAATCCCCCAATGATATTGCTACTTCTCAACCAGAATGCTTTCCAGTTTCCACATAGTTATAATCAGTCAACCCTTAAGGCAATTCAACTTCCAACCAAATATTCAATTTAACACCATCTTAAAACCTGAACATTTATGCTCATTTAGAACCCAAACCTTCAAATTAGATCAAATTTAACACTATTCACTCCTCAATTCCATGCACCAATTTTCCGTCATCGAAGACAACCAGAAAATAACAACAAAACATCACACATCATGCGTAAAGTGGCCGATTTTGTTACCATTCCTTAAACCATTTGGTGGCGGGAGCTTTGGACTGGTGATGATGGGGCGTCTATCGAAGAGGTTGTGTAACGCCGGAGGTTCCATCTAATCGGACGCCGGCGCCGCTCGCCGGATGGATACTTCTTCTCGCTGAATTGCTAGGAATCGGGCTAGGGTTTGGATTGGTGGCAGTTCGCAGTACCATTTGGCGGCAATGGAGATTTTGGGAACGAGCGCTCGACGGTCGACACAGTAATATATATATATATATATACATATATTTTTATAGGAACATTCATACCTTGTACGGATTAGATTCCTTTAGTTATTAGTAGTACGGAGTACTTGAAAAGTTATACTCAAAAGGTTAAAAAAAGATTAAATATAAAAATAAATAAATGTAGTGCTCCCTATAATATAAAACTTTGATATTATTCGTTAGACTTAATCCCAAGTCAAAACTCAATAACTAGGTGAATCTAATAACTCAAAGAACATAGTTGTTAGCTAGGGAGACATTTACACTATAAAATCAACCTAGTCTACTAGAGCAGCTCTTAAAGCATGTGCTAGACTCAAGGCCGGTTCAAACATTTTATAGGTCCAGAACATTTTTTTAAAGGGAAGATTTCTATCTAAAAAATTAAAATTAAAATTTAAAATGTTTGGACCGGTTCTGAGGACAACCAAATCAAGTACACTCTATAGAAATTTTCAGATTATAAGCAAAACCACTAATCAGAGTAGATATCAAGTAGAACATGCACCATAAATAGAGGTTATCTAAACCAGACAAAAACTACATGACCCAAGAGTAAAGAACTTGTCCTAAAGAACATGACTATGTTGAAGATGAAAGCACTTTAATGTACCCCCTTGACATTCTTTGGGGAGAGGTTAAACTCATAAATACTATTTTCAAGGGGATATTTGTACCAGAAATTTTATACTAAAAGCAAACAAGACCGGGATTTAGCTCAATTAGAAAGCAACACTTCAAGAAACATAGTATGAGAATTGTGAAACTGAATTTACTATAGTGCATGCATTAGTATCAAAATTTTAGAACAATGAACAATTCCTAATTAGCCTAATCTGCAATTCGACCAATTCCTAACAATTCATAATTTCCAAAAACAACAATAACAATTCCTAATTCCAAAAATAACAACACAACAATACGGCCTAATAATGCAATTATGTAACTAAATTCATAATTCCTAAATCATAGTTTTTTTTTAAAAAAAAAAAAAAAATCCCAAATCAATAAATACCTTTGCAATTGCAATTGCAATTAGGCAGGCGATTAGGGCATTAGGTGAAGCCACGAAAGGCACTGCGAAAGACGATTGAGGCGAAGACATGGCGACTGGCGGGTCGGCGAACTAGAGAGTGGCGAAGGCGATTTGCAGAGAAGAAATGTTATTTGTCGATTGTCGAAGTAGATGTCGATTGCCCTTTGTTATTTGGACTTCTGAGCTTTTAATAACTTCATTATTACCATTGAGAAGAATTGAACGATTGTTTGTCGGCGTAGGACGCGGACCGGCGAGGTAGAGGGCCGCCCATGGGCGGTGGTTGGTGCGACCATCTCTTCTTCGGTCTTTCCGTCATCTTCTCAACTCTCGCATCCAGGGAAATAAGATGCAATTAAATCAATTTTTAATATATATTATATATATATATTATTACTATATATAATAAGTATATATATTAATTAGTATATATATAATATATCACCTTATGCCTATGGGGTTCCCCTCTAGAGATGGGCCTTGGGCAAGGGCGGCCCAGCATGCCCTTGCCCCTGGGCCGGCCCTGGCTAGACTCTCGAATCAACCCTTGGAGTATCCATATCATTTTACTATTTTGCACATGTGTCATTTAAGAGAGAGAGAGAGAGAGAGAAGAGAGAGGAGAGAGAGAAGGAGAGGAGAGAGAGAGGAGAGAGAGAGAGATGGGCAAGAAATAAAGAGAAAATTAAAAAAAAAAAAAAAAGGTAGGGGGGCTGGACCCACTGACGCTGCGATAAAACAGACAGAGACAATTAAAAAAAAAGTAATGGTTTTTTACGTGGCCAAGCTAGGCCACATTAGTGGCACATGATGTAGATCTTTAAAAAATATTTCTCTGGCAAAACAAAAACCCCCCCACCTGTAAGAGGAACAACCCCCCAAAAAATTCACCCGCATTAGTTTAAAAGTCATTTTTTTTAACTATTCTAAAAACCTCCCAAATCATGATACGGATAGCTTTTAGAGATTGAAGATATTAATATGACCACTAGATTGACAAATGGCCCTTTATATTGATTTGGGTGTGTTAGTAGTTTGGGATAAGCATAGCATATAGACATGCAAAGTGTCATTGTTAACTCTTAACATGTCGGCTACTCAATTAGTAAGGCCGTGTTACGTTGCTCATTCAATCGACGTGTTCAAACATACTTTTTTAATCTAATGAAGCACCAAGAGTCAACAACGCTTTCCAGTGACAATCGATCTCATACTTCTCACATGGGAGAGGTCACTACATGTCATCTGAGCACATGGTGCTTGGCAACTTGTCAAACTTAATTAGTAACAAGTGACTAGTTGATTCTCCCTAATATTCTACTATAAAAATA
>VALG01009102.1:40201-62819 GCA_009835305.1 Ipomoea purpurea | reverse complement strand
GCTCTTGATCGTGTGGATGGCTTCTTTTCTGACAGAAGGTGCTGGTACAGAAGAACCTTGAACAGCAGTAGACCCCTTTTGCTTAACCACGATCGCAGAGTCTTGACACTTGTTGAATAAGCGGATTCTTCATGCTTAACAGTCTCACTTGACTTCCACTTCTTCTCAGGCTGATCCACATCAGCAGTATCATCACCGGTTTCAACAACAACAACCTTGACTGGGATATTCTTTCTTTTAGATGTCTAGTTCTTTTGTTGGGGATGGAGCAGGAGTCACAGAGTGACTAGAGTCAGAAACATTGGCTGATGCATTCCCAAGAAGATTTGAAATTTCTCGAACTTTGAAGGTCGTGGAGTCAGGATGAGTAGTGGCCTCAATATTTGAATATCTGATGAAGGTGCCTAAGATCCATACACTGCAGTCAGAATTTTATCATCTTCACTAGAAGATTCAGATGGGTGAACCACTTGATACGGTTGAGGATTTGAAGCAGATGGTAGTTCAGCAGAATGTCGCACATGATCCATACTCTCACTTAAAGATGTGGCAGAGTAGACCGGAATTTCACCAGATTTCTCAGACTTACGGGGCTTGAGATATCGACAGTGTTAACATTTGAAGGTAAAATAGGAGGATCAACAGCAGAACAAATTCCTTGAGAAACATTCTCAGTAAGAGGCAGAGCAATGTTACTTCATTCTTTTCGGCGTAACCCTAAAACTCTTCGAGCACGAGTACTTATACTTCAATAAACACTCTTCATCAATAGCTTTGATTGTAGAAGGTAGGACTATAAAAGAAGAATGTAATCTCAGAGGATTAGGTCCATACCTTTCTTGAAAATATACGCTGATCTTCTTTCCAAACTTGTCTAATAGTACCGCATAAGACTTTTAGAAATCAGCTTCCTAAATCAGATGTCAGTCCTTCTGTTGTTGCTTCTGATTGATCAGTCCTCTGTAGAGCTAAACAGACAGACTCTAAACCTATCTTAGTATGCCATAATAATATTGTCAATTATAATATGGGATTTTGAACAATTAAAACACTAACAAGTTTACTTATAAATAATAATTAATAATAAGATTAGAAGTATATAAATAAATAAATAAATATGTAAATAGTTAAAAAAAAAAAATGTACCTTTGTCTGCTTATACAAATCTGAAATTGTAGTCATGACAACAGAGCCAGATATAAAGTCTTGTAGATCCGTTGTTTGTGAAACAATAGAGGTAGTACTTATACTCTTAACAGGAGTGCGTTCCTATTGTAACCTATGAGTGAATAACATGTTTTTTTTACAACAGATATGGGCATAACTGATAGTATTGACTTGTACATAAATAATACATGATTTTCATACTTGGCCTTAAATTCTGTAATTTCTGGACAACTGTGTTTAAATCACAGTTTAGTTGCATCGTAGGAGCTTGTAATTCTCACCTCGCCTTAAATGAACATAGATTTGTATTAGAATTTAAATTAAAATAAAATAACAACAGTTTATGTGAACAAACTTACCATTGACAATTTTAAACCTACCCATTTGTATCAAGACAATTAGGGGATCTTCTTGGGTTGTATTAAAATATGGGATCATTGCTTCCACATGATCGTCCCAGATTGTGCACTTTAATTGCCTGTCCCTAATAGGTCGAGATTGAACATTAATTACATAATAATAATACTCTAATAGAGTAATTATAATTGAATTACGAATTTGTATTAGTCAATAGCAGTGGTATGATTTTAGGTTAGGACTTACTCTGTGTCCTCTATTAAAAATCCATAAGACGGGATTGTTTACCAGCAATTAGCTTCTCCACCGGTGAATGAATCTCAACAACACGACCTATTATGTCTAGTTTAACATAGAAAAATACTGAATTAAAGTATGAAACCAAACATTGAATAATAAAAAAATTAAAATTAACAAAAAAAAAATTGATAACACAAAAGAGGGATATACCAAATAATTCATTGTCATTTGGATCTGTTGCATCCATCAATGACTCAAACGACTTTAATCGAAACATGAAATAAGGAAAGTTGTTGCTTTTACATTCCTTAACTGTGGTAGAGTAATTGGACTTTATAAGGTATTTGTGGGTGGATGTTTTGTAGGTGTAGTAGTTGGTCGCTACTAAAAAGTTCTTGATGGAATATATTTTTCCCTCAATGAACACAGTGTGATACTTAGCAACATCTTCCCTGAAATACTTCCATGGATGTAGGTCCCTTATATAACACCAATAAAAATGCAAAAATTAAAAAACAGGTTGAATATTTTAATATAAAATACCTTATTAAACTTACCTCTTGATCATGGAAGAGTAATTTCTTGCTCTTGCTGGCCGTTGCTCCCCCACGTAATTGAGAGACTTCATAGGTTCTCACCAAGCGCGCCCGGATAGCTCTCCGGGTGTGCATAGGACTAACTTGAGATGCAAGAGTGTATTGAGAAACCATTTTCACAGTTTTTTTTTTTTTGCAGAGTTTGTTTCCTCAGAAAGTTACGTTGATGAAGAACACTACTGGATTAGTGCATATTTATACTAATTTTTTGAGTAGCAAGTATGCCTCTCCATTAATGCAACGTATAATCAGGGCTGAAAAATGAAAAAATTCAAAGAAATGTATTAATACACGTATAGAAAGACACAATATTAGTAATCTAATGGTTTTATAACTGAGATTCCTAAAACACTTGAAACGGTGGAAATAATCACGCTGATACAAAATAACTGCAGTTGTGCGGATTCTAAGGAGTATAATCAAAAATAAAGAATTCAAAGAAATGTTAAAACAATTAATACACATATGGAAAGACGCAATATTAGTAATCTAATAGCTTAAACGACCGGATTCTAAAGAGTATAATCAAAAATAAAGAATCAAAAATAAAGAATTCAAAGAAATGTTAAAACAATTAATACACATATGGAAATAGGCAATATTATTAGTAATCTAATAACTGAAACGACGCCGTAATATTTAGGCAGGAAAATGACATCGCAAAAACATTTTTCTATTATATAGGCCGAGTAAGATAAGATAAGATTATAAATTGACATATATATGCGATATCATATTTAAAATTCAGTTAGATCACACATCACTTTTTTTTTTAACCAATTTCCTTGTAACCTACAAAAAGAACTCAAATTGCTTTATTTTTGTAAGTTTTTAGACTTATTTAAAGTTTTTTCGAGTTTGATAGTTTAATTGTTATTATAATAAAAGTTGAATGGTTTATTTGACTAATATATATATATATATATATATATATATATATGGTGGGCTTCAAGTAAGAACCACTATATAAGTAGGAACGTAAGAATTAATCCAAGCCTTTGAATCTCACCCAATCAATGGTTTAGATTTAGTAATCACTAATATGGAGATTAACAACTTAAATAATTTAAAAGGGCACTGTGGTAATTTTCACAGGCCAACAATTAATAACTAATATAATAATTAAATTGATTCCAACAATTTAGGAAAAAAAGATGACTAAGGACTCCACTTGGACTCCAATTCCTGCATATGCTGACATTGCTCTAGAATCATCTCCGACCAGCGCTTGCGAATTGCTACCGACCCGTGTGCATCCTGAAACAGCCAAAGCCATGCAGCAAGTGAACTTCACCAGAGAGAATAATGGCCAGAGAAGACCATGACAGTAAGTTTAATATTTCAATACATAACCCTGTTTGTAATTGTATTTTGAATTGAAAGGAATTGGGAATGATGGGTTTAAGCATACAATCATACCACACATTAAATCTCATACCATTGTGCAAACCGATGCGGAAACGGTTATCTTCAAGTGCACCAACCTGGGTCTACCATCTTGATGAATACAGACCAATTTTGCCACAACGGCATCCCCTATGATGCTGAAGTGCACAGACAGGCATGGGCATTTGTGGTTGTGTGCACCCACATTTAGATAGGTGTGTACATACGAACCCACGTGTACCCATGTGTGCACAACCATCCCACCATAAGTGGACATACCGAATCACAAGAGTCGAGCATTGTTGGGACCTTTTATAAGCCCTAATATCTGTAGCTGTGACGACCGTGTATGCACCTACGTTGTTATGCATGTGCCAAACAGGCTTGCAAAACACAATGAGCATGCACGGTGGTTATACTCTTAGTGCCAAACTGGTTGACTACATATTGAACTAATAATTTTACAACGCTCCACAGGTAAAGACGGCTCAACAGGGAGTTCAATAGGGTGTTTGATGAATATCTCTCCCGGCTCAACGAAGTACTGGACCCTAGAGTGTGAAGAGGCCAAAAAGCCTTTCGTGGGCCAGGTGGTCACTACTTTGGAAGGAGGAATTGAGTTCTACAAAACTTACACAACTACTACTGGGTTTGATGTGCGGCGCGCAACAGAGAAAAAGGATCGGCAAGGGAAAATCACATGGAAGTATGTGTTTTGTTCACGTGCTGGCTTCAAACTCCCTACCGGCGAAGGTACGGCGTAGGCGTGGTATCGACTGAAGACAAGGCCCCAACAAAAAAGGCGACGTGTCACAAATAGGGTGGGGTGCACATGGGTTATATTGCGTGTGCCAGTATGCGCAGTAGTACTGACAGAGCGAAACCAAGGAAACCAGACAGTTGGGAGACACCATTTTTAAGGAAACAACTCTAATTAAAGAATCCAGATAAACAACATCCGAGGGAGAAAAATGGTATATGTCAAATGCTAAACATCTGTGTGTGCACGTAAGAAGCAATGTGTGTGCACCTAAGTAATCATCGGTCCTGCCAAAAACGGTGTGTTCTGAGAGAAACGCTATTTAGCTGATCAGAAAAAAGAGGACACAATTGGCATTGCCATCGCGGGATGGAAGTGTCGTGAGCGGGTAATTTAGAACAAAATTTGAAAGCTAATAGGAAAGAGACATTCTGACTATCGTTGTGTGAAACTAACTGTACAGTGATGAATTGCTTCAAACTGTAGCATCGAAGGCTACACGTCTAGCTATCGGTATGTTGCCAAAGCTGCGTTGGCGGTGTAACGGTATGGATATGGCATAGTCGTTTATCGAGGAGGTTGCACAGCCGTTCTGTTATAAACGGCCAGTTCTCGGTTCCCTCTTTTGGGGGGTTGAGCGTAACTCAGCGATTCCACATATCGTTTGTGGGCCATGAGGTGTGCCATTAATTAGGATCCGTTTGCCACGGGGGAGAAAGCTCCTGTACGCTTAGTTTGTGGGGCGGCTGCAGCAGTGGGGGGTAAGCAACCCTGGCTGGCTGCGCATATTTGTTTGGCGTTGATTGGTGGTCCATGCGCTGATGTGCACTTTGTTGATTTTTATGTGAGCGCCATCTGTTGTTAAAATTATTGCCTATAATTCAAGGACCAGGAGACCAGGATGAGTGTTATGGCCACTGCATGTGTGCCCCAGCTTTCGTCTTACATTGTCTGTGCGGGCCGGACGGCGACAATTGGGGTTCGCTGCCTCATCACACCGGCGCATATTAAGACGAAAGGGCTTTAAAGTACGATTACGAGGAAAGCAGAAGCGAATGCATCTGGGCGTTGAGAATCTTGGTGTCGACGAGAGTCCAACCCTACGACGTAAACTAGTGCTAGAATGCGAAGACGTTTGTCGAGAAGATGCTCACCTTCGGCCATCCCGCGTACCCATCCGAAATACCTAAACAAAACCGTTGGTCGCCCAATAATACACTTCAATAAGCCCCGAAACAACAACTCTAATAAAAAAGAATACCTTAAGACATGAACCGTAGATGTGGTTATATAAAACGAAGAATAAAGGCTTAAATTAGATTTCCTAGTTCTACCTAAAGAGGTTCCTATATTGAGTTGTGGCTATTACTATACTGAGATATTGTGTCCGTGCGAAGCACGGAAAATATGTTATAAGAAAGTTGATGCCCTATATGGAGTGTATGCATATGATAAAATTCGTTTGGTGCTATTTCAATAATTGTATTAGTGTGAATTCGCTATGAAAAATTAGGTAACATAAATATATTCTACAATTAACAATATATTAAGGTGGGTGACTGTACCTACAAATCTTAAATCGTATATAAAAATTTAGTACATAGTATTTAATGATACAAATTTTTAAGAAGCTTTAGTAAACTGACAACTAGTATTCAATTACCAATGTTTTGAGTCAGCCGTACGATCAAGAATTTTGGCTTAAGACCTTTGAGAGTTTCTCAACGTCGCGTAGGATGTAGCAACACACAATTGACCGTACACCACCACACAAGATCCACCAATCCTTGATGTCGAACACGTTGATTTTCTTCCAAATACGTATGAATTAAGTGTGTAATCAATAAAAGATGAGAACAGTAACTAAGTTCGAGGAACGGCGGGCTATGAGATCTTAATGTTACTAAGTCTACTTCACGCTCAATAAGTTGAGACGTGTTGTTGGCATGAGTATGCCGATGAATCTCCCATGAATAACGCACTCTTTGACCTCCGTAGTCCGTCAACTAAGTGCCACGATCACACAAGTCGCTTACAAATATTAGGACGCCCTGAGGCTGATGCCCCATATTTAATTTCATAACCTAGCAACTTTTGGTTGCATGCAAGTTAAAAGTTATATTCTACGATATACTAAGGGTACGCATCCTCATACTATGTACTGTGAAAGGTGAGCTTTCAATATTAGAAAGACCATATGTATTCTTGTAAGTAATTAACAAATGGTAGTAGCATAATGCGTATCGAGGGTCGGGCGGGGGGCAGGGACTGACAGATCTGATCGTGAGACCAACTCGTTTGGCGGTAGCGCCACGAATGACAGGTTTTCAGCCAACGAGAACATTCGAGCAATATAAACTAAAGTAAATAAATAAATAAGAAAACTATCAGTGGAAGGGATCTTATTATGGACTTGACTTTATTACACTTACAGGGATAATGTATTGGATTATTGTTGAGGTGCTAATTATAGAGCGTTGAAAAGTAGGTGGTGCGCGATTCATGGTTCTTGTAAAATAAAGTTTGAGTTCGTAGTCACCATTGTAATTT
Source organism: Ipomoea purpurea (assembly GCA_009835305.1). Taxonomy (NCBI): domain Eukaryota; kingdom Viridiplantae; phylum Streptophyta; class Magnoliopsida; order Solanales; family Convolvulaceae; genus Ipomoea; species Ipomoea purpurea. The sequence goes on along the minus strand of VALG01009102.1, from coordinate 55,763 downwards.
TCACAAGAGTGCGCATATGACTCTTGATTAGTATACTGAGGGACCTCAGGTGGAGGGGCTGGGGCGGCTAGGTCGATATAGGTATATAGTGATCGCATACTGCGGCGCCGCTGGCGCGAGCCGCGGCGCCGGTGCGTTGATGGAGCTGTAGTCAGTATTGGTTCGGGATAATGGGAAGGTAATATTGTAAAGTAAACAATGTGAGCAAAACCAACGTGAGTACGGAATGGCTCGCAGGAGGAGTGCCAACAACTACTAAAGCGAATCTTTGCCAGAGCTATAGTTAGCCGATGAGAGATGCACCGAGGATGTATCAACGAGGGGCCGACATCCGTCTTAGGATAGTTGGACATAGAGTTGTCTCTTTCATTAAAAAAAAAAAAATTTCTTAATTTATTTCAAAAATTGAGGTGAATTTGATTTGCTTTTATTTTGTTGTATATTGGTATTATGTGCGTAGTCTGTGTTAATCTTAAAAAAATATTCATTCATAGTCACGTCGGGAGTTCTGGTGATGGTCATTGTTAAAGACAATCATGAAAACGATTTGCCGTCCGATGTTGACGAAAACTTAGGCGTAAGATTGTTTACCAAGGCGCTTCTAGGTTCTCGGTTGTGGTGTCGTTGGGTGGTGGGTGGGAGTTTTTGGTGGTGGGGTGTGTTTGGGTGTGGTTGTGGGCGGGGTTTGTTATAGAGCTAGGTAAACGGTGTCCTGATTCTAAAACGCGGGAGCCAGAAAGCCCATCCGGTGTGGTATGCATGTGACAAGTCGGCTCCCGAAGCCTTTCGAATGAAAGGTTTCTTATTGGATTTTATTCTTGTTCACTCGTCTGGAGGTTTGTTCCGCGGTTAAATTTGACTTGACTCGAATCTCAGCCACCGTCACGTGCGCCCGTCTGCGCCTGGTCGCTTTTTTCTTCCTGTCAACACTCGCATTTTGCTGAGAGTCCAATCAACTGCGTGTGCCAGAAACAGAGAGAAACCGAGCACGAAGATTGAAGATATCATATCCGAGAAGGAAGAAGAGAAGATGGGTCTGAGGAGGAGAGACGAGCCAATGCGGCAGATGCAAGAGTGGCGGCAAAAAGAGACTTTTGGCTATGTGCTCTTGAAGATGCTTCTCAGCCTCACCGATTACATCCCTGATCTTCCAGTATAACTCTCTCTCTTCATCTCTCTCACTCACGGTCACTGTCACGCACACCGACATGTGTATGTTTGTGGATGATGATTTTTGAATGTTGATGAGTCTACATCATCACTTCTGTGTGTACTTCATTTCACTTCTTATCCTGAGAAATGAACTTTTTTTTTTTGTTTTGTTTTAATGCTTGTGTGACTATGGATGTGGTGTAGACGTGCTATCCAAATACTTCTGCTTTGGCTTCCCTCTGACTGTGGTGGGGGTTGGGGTTGGGACATTGACTGTGTGCCGGAAGTTGATTTCCGGACTTTTTGGAATTATAGTGATTTATGTTGTGCGATCTTATGTTACCTGATCAGATGCTAATGAAAAGACGGGGAAAAGGTGTATCCTAGGGGTGGGATTGGGAATTGGTATATTCGGTTTGTGATTCCTCACCAAAGGTCTATTTTAATATTATGCCAGATAAAAGAAAGAAACTTTTTTTCCTTGTTGTTAGGAGTGAAAGGAGCAGTTGATTCTGCACATTATTTTGATAGCAGTCCAAGTGAGTTCAATGAAATTTTATGTGCATATTGTTCTCTTTGATTTCACTTAGCATTCAATCAAATTTGAATAGCTCACAAATAACAAATTCTGTGACACGCCAAGACCTTGTGGTCTAGTGGCACCAAATTGCACTCCCATTGGGGAGGTTGTGAGTTCGAGCCTTATTGGAGTCACTTGGAATTGATCTCACAGGAAAACTTCTGTAGTGGAGTTAGAAAATTTCTAATCTGAAATAGCATTGTAGTCTGTCATGGCATTTGAGGGGAGAAACCAACTGTTTCTTGGGTGATATGGTCATATAGTAACATATTGATCCGGATAAACTAGATTAAGAATGGTTTCTTTTGATTTCTCCCAGATTTGGTATTGCTTTGTCTGTTAAATCAAAATTTGGAATTGCTGATATCTTTGAATCCAAAAATTGACATTAAAATTTTTATTCCTGTTAATTTCTTATAATATTTTAGTGTTGCTTATGATTTTGATTTATGTGCATATCTATGTCCAAAAACTATTGTTTTTTGAGCTATCATTCTTAAGATTTTGGTTTGATTATGTATTTAGATTTATAGTTACTCATTTGGGTTACTTGGGCTCATGCAGACTTATCCAAACCCACTGCGGTCCAATCCTGCATATTCCGTTGTCAAGTATGTTGTATTTTCTTTTTCTTAAATTTACACCATTGGAGTACATTACATTTTCTGCACAATGGCCATTTCTTGTTGCTTCAGGCTTTGACATTTTGTTGGTTGTCATGATTTCAGGCAGTACTTTGTAGACATGGAGGATACAGTTCCCCAGAAGGTTAATCTTCTTCTTCTTCTTGGTTTTCATTTTTGTTTCTGCAAGTAAGAACTTTTATTAGAAGGTACCAAGGGATCTGTTCTAAAATTGTAAGATAGAATTATCTTCTTCCCTTTCAACTCACTGCCATGTAAGACCTGCCTGGACGGAGTGTCTTCTGTTAGGAGCAGTTAAATCCAGCCTTTTGACATTGGAGTACTTACAAACATTTTTTCCCTCTTTATAGGTTGTTGTTCACCTTGATAGTCCAAGAGGGGTGCATTTTAGGCGTGCTGGTCCTCGTCAGAAGGTAAGTTTCATGATTATGATAGGATGATCTTTCCTTAATCAAGAACATTATGGATAATCTTGGCCTTTCTTTAACATGTATTTCAATTCCGTTCAGGTTTATTTTAATTCAGATGATGTGCATGCCTGCATTGTAACATGTGGTGGTTTATGCCCTGGGCTAAATACTGTCATCAGGGAAATTGTTCACAGCCTTGATTACATGTATGGTGTCAACAAAGTCCTTGGAATTGATGTAAGTTACTTCTATGGTCTATATCAATTTATTCAGAATATAGGTTTTTGATAGTTCTAAGCTTGATGGCTTCCTGAGACGGTAGAGTGCATATTGGGATTCATGATGAGTTCCAAGGCTCAATTATTGATATTAGCGATTGTTTATTGCTATTGATTGAATTTATCAGATAGCTTTTAGCATTTTAGGACAATTTGGTAATATTCTCCCACGAAATAGCACTGGTGATTAATTATTTTTATTTATTGATTTTATCAGATAGCTTATAATATTTAGGACAATTTGGTCATATTCTTTCTTGAAATTGTTGCATACTCATTATTTTGTTGGTCCCTGATAATGTGTTCTTTTTCCCTCTTAGGAGGCTATAGGGGTTTCTATGCCAAGAATACCATCAATTTAACCCCAAAGCTTGTAAATGACATACATAAACGTGGTGGTACAATCCTTGGAACATCTCGAGGAGGTCATGACACTACAAAAATTGTTGATAGTAACAGGACCGTGGGATTAATCAGGTATCCCATGCATTAGATCTTGTTTGTAAACCTACTAAAATTAATCTCTTGCTGTTCCTTTCATCAAGCTTCAATTGTGTCTAATTGGTTGATTGGTTCAGGTCTATATAATTGGAGGGGATGGAACCCAAAAAGGAGCAGCTGTTATCTATGAGGTATTTTTAACTGGTGGGGGGATTACTAATGCCTCCATCTATGAAATTTAAAATGCTTACCTTAAAAATACCATTTCTTATCAACATTTACAAGCATTTGTATTTCTTTGAAACATATTTTCCTTAGATGAAGTTGATCCATTGCCTATTATTGAGAAAACTAACCAATCCCCAATAACCTCTGCATCTTTGCATGATGTCTATCAGCTTTATCTTGATTCTTATTTCTATCTGATGCTATTATTTTTTATATTGGACTATAACCATTCCATTGGATTGTCAATGGTCAAAATTGCCTAGTGCCATATTGGTAGCATAACAATAACTGTCACTGAATGTCTGATAATTTATGAGTTTAATGTGGATACATGACCAACTAGCTATGGTTTTTATTTATATGTAAAGTGAAAGTTTGAATATTCGTCACATGTGTAAAGTCATTATTAGAATAGTTATCTTTCATTATTTCAGGAAGTAAGGCGCGTGGTCTCAGAGTTTCTGTTGCTGGGAATTCCTAAGACAATTGATAATGATATTCCGGTATTTCTCATTCCTTCACAGATTTGTTGCGAAATGCTGTGGGCATTAAATATTCTCGTCCGCTCTATTTGGAATCATTCTCAAGTATACTTCTGAGATACTAGCAGCAGCTAAATTATGATATGTATGTTTTGGAAGAAAGCGAGCTTAGCACTATAAACTTGTACCTCTGATTCATTTGCACAACCATAGTTCACATCTTGGGTGTTGCATTTGAATTGACAAGATTTTTGAAAGGAAATTTTACATATCATTATCACCATTCTCTAGACCTAAAAACAACTTAACTCCCGATATTATGGAAAACATTAAGATTGAGGCATTTCTATTGATCTATCTGAAATATACCTTTTTCCCTTGGAAACCTTGAGTTTTTTGTCATGTGTTATCAGGTTATTGACAAGTCATTTGGTTTTGATACTGCTGTAGAGGAGGCTCAACGTGCCATCAATGCAGCTCATGTTGAAGCTGAAAGTGCCGAAAATGGTATTGGTTTGGTGAAGCTAATGGGTCGCTATAGTGGTAAGGTGCACCTTAAGTATTCAAATTTTAATTGCAGATGATTGTCACCTATTAGCATCATTTTTACAAGTTGTCTCTACCTTAATTGAGTAGCATTTGATTTAATGTTTGGTGATGTTAAAGATGAAGTCAACTCCAAAAGTTAACTCCTGAAATATAGTTGTTAAAACCCCATTCTCTTTACTCACATGTACTCTCATTTATTTATTTATTAAGGAAGACAGTTTTATTGTTGTTGTTTTCTCATTTTTCTGATTAATTTGGGTGCAGGATTTATTGCAATGTATGCTACCTTGGCAAGCAGAGATGTGGATTGCTGTTTGATTCCAGAGTCACCTTCTTTCTTGAAGGACAGGGTGGACTTCTGGAGTTTGTTGAGAAAAGGCTGAAAGAAAATGGGCACATGTGATTGTGATAGCTGAAGGAGCAGGACAGGAACTTCTTGCCGCTGAGAGTTCAAGTTCCAAGGCTGAGAGTGATGCTTCAGGAAACAAGCTTCTCCAAGATGTTGGAATGTGGCTTTCTCAGAAAATCAAGGTATTGGATGACAACACATACATAATTTCCTTTCAGCATTTGTTGTTCACTATCTCATTAACAGATGTACCCAACCCTGCTGCAAGTCATTTTATGCCTGTCTTAGTTTTCAACGATCATTTTGCTTGAATCATCTGGATTCTTTATTTCCCTTGTAAGGTGAAATTGTCAACCCACAGAACAGGATTATATATTTATTTTTAACATTTTGATTTGATTTGCTTCGCTTCTTGCAGGATTATTCTAAACAGCGCAAGTTTCCTATCACTCTTAAATATATAGGTAGGGTACCAGATAAACTCTTTTTTTTTCAACTCTGCTCTTTGTGAATGCTTTTGAGCTAAATAGACCTATCTTGCAGATCCAACTTATATGATCCGTGCTATCCCAAGTAATGCATCTGACAACGTGTATTGCACACTGCTTGCTCAAAGTACTGTGCATGGAGCGATGGCTGGTTTTACAGGCTTCACATGTGGGCTTGTCAATGGTCGCCACACTTACATACCATTCAATGTAAGTTTTAGATTTTGCTAATTTTTCTTCCTAAATACTACTACTATAGTACTATGCCAAACATTACAATTTGCAGTGTCATCCTCTTGCATCTTAAGATTTATTTAGCAACTGGTCAAGTGTCATCCAAAAAACATCAGCGTAATTTTTGCCCATTCATGCAGCGCATTACTGAGCGGCAAAACAAGGTTGTAATTACTGACAGGATGTGGGCTCGGCTTCTTTCTTCAACCAATCAGCCAAGCTTCTTGTGTCCAAAAGAGGTGGAAAAGGTGAAAGAAGAAGAGAAATTGCAAGAACAACTGCTAGGTGCGGCTAACGGCAAGACACCTGCATCTAAGACGCCAGCATTGAAATAAAGCCATTAACCACTGTAATTCATCAATTTATGCCACTTCGAATCTGTTGTGTACTTTAATACTGCTTAGAATAATAATTCGGCCTTGTGTAGGAACAATTTGAAGGTTGCCAGTCTGTTGCAGTGCCTCTGCAGTGGACTATAAACCCCCCAGTAAAGTCTTTATTCTTTCTGGGTATCAGAGAACGAGAAACTATGTTGTGTGATTATGTACTTTTTTGTATGTTACTTTTGCATATGTAATATGGCTCATTGTCATTTGGGAACTTCAAAAACATTTTGACTCGGGTTTGCTTGAGTTGTGTTTAGTCAATGTATTGAAATTTTGTTGTGTTGTTTACTAGACATTTGTAGTTTGTGCAAATTTGGGAATAATTATGGGAAATATCATACGAATTAGTTCAGTTAAAATTTTACTTGTATACAATTTATACGATGCCATTTTAATTTTAAAGCACATATATTAGATTTTGGTTCTATATTAATTAAACTTTTGAATTTAGAGATGAGAATGTTGAACATACATTATATAAAACAGGGTCAAGTTCCTGTGCGGTTTACACCCGTTAGGTGTGCGGTCGGTGCAGTTTACATTGTTAGGCTATCCTTATCCCTGCAAACATCTCCCACTCTCAAAAATGGGTCTTACTTCCGCATCATCCATTTGCAAATTATCTACTATTCACAACTACATCCCTGCAAATCCAATCAACTTTCAAAAGTGAGCCCCAATTTCACATTACTTTAAAAAATTAATATTTTTTTCTTAATAAATATTATTTTGTCTTCAACATTATTTATTTATATCAATATATAACTTATATTTAAATATTAAAATATAACAAATGTGAAAATAACTAATTACGTATGTATTAATGGAAAAACTAAATGTATGTATTAATGAATTAATTTATGTATAGTAATGAATGTATGTACGATAAGCAAATGAAGAAGTTTTTTAGATGAGTAGGTATGGTGGAATTAATTTATATGCATTGTATTTCTAAATCAATGAAATGTTATGCTCTCTTTTAATATATTATTTTATTAAAAAATATTACACATTAAATATAAAAAAAAATTAATATGGCAAAATACAAAACAAAAAACAAATAAAATAAAAGAAAAGAAACAAAATTAAATAAACTAAATAAAAAACTAAAAAAAAAAAAAGTACAAAAAACTGCCGCAACAGAGCAAACTTGCAACCCACCTCACTATTTTTAAAAATAAATAAATAAAAAAATAAAAAGCTTACATGGCATTGTCCAACTCATCTTGCCAATATGATATTGGCAGGGGTAAGGACAGCCTTAGGTATGCATAAATGCATCACATAGCGTAAATCGCGGGAAAGTCACGTTCTCATTTGAACCAAAATCATATAAAACATATGTATATTACATTTTTAAGTTCAGATTTAAACTTTTAAGTTGAGCTTCTTTATACACAGCCCTTAATATATGCTAAATTGCTGATAAATTGTCCATCTCACTATATAATTAATAATGTAATTATGTTAGTGATTTTTTATTTTTTATTTGGCATAAAACTCTCCCTTGAACGTTTATTATACAGCTCAACATTTGCATGTTTCTGAAATTTAAGCATCTAGTATCTAATATCCAGTTTAATTGAACTTGAAATGCATGATTTAAAGGATAGTTAAATATAAAGTTCTCATTTCACAGCTCGAATATATCAAATTGATTACACTTCAATACATTAGACTGAAGACATATAAATGAATATAGTTCAAAGTGGTCACAAATCAACAGCCTATTAAGATTTTTAAAAAAAAAAAAAAAAATTGAGACTCACAGCTACAGAGATAGTTAAGAATCCTTAGATATTACTTGATCAGCTATATTTCGGTTTTGACTCCTTGGTAGAAGATACGGTGGGAGAAAAGATGGGATCACAAATGCAACAAGCAAGCACAATATTACCAACACGACAACATACCATGCTTTCTCCGGAATGCCTAAATATAGTTCATCACAAACTGCCATGAAATATTATATCACATCAGAGAACTGTCTCGTAATAAACAATATCAACTGAAGGAGAAGAATAAATCCAAGTTATGAATGCAGCTGCACATGATAACACCAGATTCTAGAGGCCAACAAAATATATTAATCTGTGGGATCAAGACCACCAACTAGCTGTGATAAACAAAAGTTAAGCCTAACAAGTCACCTGGAATATTTATTAATCCAACTAACACTGAAGCAGCCAAATCCTTGTCCTTATGTTATGGTATATCCTATATTTTAGGTCACTTGCAATTATTAAACAACTATTGAAGCAGATCTGTCCTAAGATTATAAGACTTAAGCACCTATCTCTTTTCAAGATACAAAGTAAAGGATCTCTTCTAAGGGTCATGGGAGATTGGAGGTCTTCCCTAGGTGCCCTAATAAAAAAAATAGAAATTCCAAATCTTGAAATGAGCATGTTTTCCCACATATTGCAAATGTTTCCCTTCTCAATGAGAGCCTTAACAAAGAAATAAATTGCCAATCTTAAAAAAATGAGCATGTTCTCCCAAAATGAAATTGAATGAGCGACTTCTCTGGGTTTGTAGGTGCTACATTTACTTACCGAAAAAACAATAATGTCACTCAGGTTGGAAATACTTAGCATCATTTATAGGAGACAAATGGAGGCAACCTAGTACACTCCACAAAAGTGAGACAACACTTAAATGGTACTCACTCATGCAAAATGAAATGATACTGAACAGAGAATTTGATCATTGGAAATCCCATAACGCAGATTTCATCAATCAGATTCTTCATTGCAAGAAACAATATAATATTCTCAAATATTTTTGATTAACTTTTTTATACATCAGGTTCCAAAAATTTTCAAATGTATAGTTGCAATGCCATGGGTAAAAGAGTAAAAGTAAAAAGAGGCTATGAAGGTTAGATAAGAGGCAAAAGCTGCTTTTTCAGAAGTTCATACTGGGCCAAACCAGCATGTCAAAGAATTTAAATTCAATGTTCGAGTACCTATATTGAATATGACGAATTTTCTTTCTTGCACTCCACGTATTGCAACAACCCCCTCAGGCTCCACAGTTACCAATACAAACATAGCACCCTGCACAAACTACTTTATTTAGGGCATCTGCTGAGATAAAAAGCGTGTTAAAACAAAATATAATTATTATTTATACATTTTAAGGAAATACTATTATACTCTGTACCTGATTATCAAGCAAGTCCAGACATCAGTCTTGAATATTAATTTTTCAAGTATCCAGTAATTTTCTTTCCCTATTTAGCTCCAACCCTGAACTATCTTTCTTGAGTTGTAAAGAAAAAGTAGCAGGTACCTGTTATTCATTAAACAGAACAATTTAGTTTTGATACATTGAAGTAAACATTGATAAACAAAGGACAGGATTAAGAATACATACAGAAGCAGGAAAGATATCTTTACTTCATACCAAGTGTGAGATTTCAGTCCCTGCAAATGGTACAGTCGGGATCCTGACTGTAATGAAATAGTTTCCTTGTGTAGCTCCTCCCCAACATGCAGGACTTTGGTCTCATGCCTATAAAATTGTATTACGTTGGACTTCAGTAAACCCAATGTCACGAATTTTACCAATTCACAATCTTGATCAATTTAACACAATCGAACAAAACCACATACTCCAAAAATTCCCCACTTTATACCATCAAATGGAAGTCAAGTCCCCACTTTCGGAATACTACTTGAAAAAAATACCCAAGAGAAATGAACGGTAAACAGCTCTATAAATAAAAAAGAATTATCTTATTCAACAGTTCTATAGACACGGCTCCATCAAAATCCAAGATAACCACAAAGACTTTCTTCACTTCCATCAGATTTTCTCTCAGTTATATGAGTTTTGAAATGAACCAAAATCGGTACTTACTTACTCCCATGACTCAGTGTGGACCAATGAGGCTGAAGTTAATAATGTATATCAGAAAGAGAACATGCTTTCGATGCGAACAAAGCATTTTCAGACGATCACTCATCTACAATGCAAAACTTGACCTGGAAAGCTAAAACAAACTACATTCAGTGCAAAGATGAAAATTTAAGCATAAACTAAACCATCCTAAAAAAGCTTGCATATTTGCCAATAAAATATACTCATATTTAAATTCCCATCTGGGCCAACATGAACTAATGTTTATGCAAATGCTGAGATTGAAAGAAGTTATCTAATTAAATTAAAGCCCTAATTAAGCAATGAAATTGATATAATTCAGTAAAAAGTAGATATGAGAGAAGTAAAGTTGAAAACAAATATATACATTTCTGAAAAAGAGTCCTTGAGAGTTATTATTGAAGAATTTCGAAGAAACTGCGCCAGATTGCTCCATCTGTTTACACACTTTGCTAAATTCTCCTCTCTTTTTTTGTTAATGATGTCAAACAAGTTCTTACACAACTTTTGGATCGGGCATATGTCATTTCTCATAACAAGCTTATTAGTTACTGGATTTAATGGGAACTACTAAATCCAAAAAGTATTAAAGTAGGGAAAAAAAAACCCTGCTGTTTCAGCGTCCTGTTCTGTCCGGCGACGAGCGAGTGAGGGACTGAGGGAGCACCAGAGCAGTGTTGTTTGGTTGGACACTCGGATTTGCTGTTTCAGCAGCCGGGAATGAGCGACCAGCGGCGACAATGGGCTGCACTTGTGGTTGAATTGGCTCTGGACGACGGTGGCTGGTGGCTGGTGGCTGTGCCTTGCTGATCCTACAGGAATTGAATTATTGAAGAGCGAACGGCAAAGGTAAAGTAATTTCGGAAGATTTAAAATGGAGTTAATACAGTTTCAAAAAAAAAAAATGGAGTTAATTATACCCAAAGGGGGAATATGATGGTTTTTTTTGGATTTCGTCCTAATTCATACTGAGCATGTGGATCACACATGCCATCTCCGCAGCTCCAATAACAAAGCAACACCGCTATTATGCAAAGGAAAATGAAGAATAGTAATTTTAAGTATATTAGCAATGTTACCAGGACTATGTGGTCTAATGGTATACGGGTTGGACTTTCATTTGAAAGGTTGTGAGTTCGAGCCTCAGTGGAGGCGTTATTGGTTCTTTGTGTTTCAGTAGGTTGAGAAATAGATATTTTGCAATAGAAAATATGTTTTATGTTTACAACAATTTATTAAAGTATAGATGTGATGTGTCATGTGCGAGTAATACTTGATTGCATAATATTCAAAAGTCAATTAATGCAAAAGACATTAAATTTAAACTCTACCTAAAGTCGGATAAAAAGTCATGTCATACATTACAAAAGAAGATTTTTTCACCATGTGTGGAGTAAGAATTATTTAAAGTTAGACATTATTTATATTATCAAAATTAAGAATTAAACTCTATATAATGTTTTAGAGTTTAATTAAACGCAATAGATTATTAGTTTGAATATTTTTAATTATGTTATATCGTAATACAAGTTCGGTCCAGATATCGGATATTGAAATCTTATATATATTAAAATTTAAAGTAAAAGTTATCTATTCATATACATGTCATTCAAATCAAATGCCCAAAAGATATTTTAAATATTAGCTCAAAAACTATTAATATTATCTAAACTAAATTTTAGGTGAACTTAGTAGGTTATTAGTTCAGATATATATTTTTCAGTTATTATGTTATATACAGATATACAGATATAATTGTTCAGTTATCAAATGTAAAAAATCTTATATATATTAGCCTTAAAAAATCCATTTAAACTAAACATATGTAAAAATATTTTAAATATAAAATCTAAAAATCATTCAAAAATAACTTGTGTTAATTTTATAACATTAATCTTTAAAAAATTTTAAAAAATAAATATTAATAAACAAAATTTTTAAACATAAAACAGATAATAAAAATTGAAAAATTAAAAAATATAAAAAAAAAAAAACAATTTTCTGTTAATAAACGCACCCTAAATTTCCTAACCATTTTCTCGGTCTCAGCAAGTCAATTAACAACCCATTGCAATAAAAAAGAGTGATATAGTATACGACATCAATATTTTAACCTCTCAAATGCAACAGAGAAACAATCTCTTAAGAAAACAAAATCACCAAATGAGCATCATAATTAAGCATTGCAATTAGTGTCATACTTAGGCACTAAGCACAGTAATTAGCAGTTCACACTCACAAAATGAAATTGAATTGAGAGATTGCTAATTACTAGTACATATATCAGATTGCAACACAAATCAATATCAATACTAATATACTATTATTAAAATAAAAAATTTCTTTTTTAACTTCCCGCCCAAAAACTTAATAATAAAGGTTAGTAGTAAAAAATGAAAAAAAAAATACAAAAAAGAATCGTATTAATTTGAGAAAGCATATGTGCTAAAATTATTTTTTATGCGTTATTTTACTATTAATCTAATGAATATGAATATTTTGCACAAAAAAAAAATCGGTTATTTAAATTTAAATTAAAATTATAAGCATTATTTTTATATTAAACTATTGAATATAATGAAGATTTTTGCAAAAAAAAAAAAATTGAATAGAATCGAGGATCATTTTGCGTATTAATTCATAATTTTTTTGGAAAAAAGCCACCAATGAACGGTGATTATAATTATGATATTGGTGAAATAACAATCTGGTGGGCAGATATCCCAAATACATCGGCTATGAGTCTGGGGTCCAAAACGCAAAGGGTGGCTTGCATAAAGAGTGCGCGCAATAAGAATTTGTCTAATCTACCAGGTATTGAAAATAACAGGCATGAATTAAAAGATGAACAAAAAATATCCCCTGCATCCATCACTAGATCATCGCCCCCCCATCCCCATGCCCCCTCTGATCCTAAGCTTGAACAGGTCAATACGATAGTGCATTTTTTTCGCATCCTTGCCCTTTTGGCATTGGATCGTTTGGATTTTTATGGGTGTACCATTTGAGAATTGGCTTGCAGTAAGGCGATGTTAGAAAGGTGCTCGCAATTAAAGTAGATATAGTTGAGTATGTGGTAAGAGTAATGGATGAGTATGAGTATGTGCTGAAATAACTTGCTATGCTGCGAAGCAATCATGCATGGCATAATAAATGCCTGTTGAATGTACCAGGATGCTTCAATATGATCGTGATATGTAGCTTGTATTCAAAAGCTTGCTACCCGTCTATGAAGTGCAATAAAAGCATTGCCTTGATGGTTTGAATGATGACCTGTCATTATCTCTTATATATTTTGTTCTTTCTATAACTTATATTATATGTTATGTATGTTTTTCTTCTTAGTTTTTGATTTTATTTTCTTTGATTTTTTTTTATGTTTAGTTTCAGTGAGGATTGAGAAAAGTTTCGTACTATATTAATCATCTTTTCTTTCTTAGTCTTATATTTGTCAACAAGGTTTGTTATTATTCGATATATTTTGAGTATTTTGTTAAACCAACAAGCCATATCTTATCGACTTCTTATGATATTTGTTTAATCTTAAAATTTTGTTAGTTTATATGGACTATTTTGTGTCATTTTACTAAATCATAGATTCTTACAAATGAATTATTATATTGAGACTTAATACTAATGGCATATATAATAAATATTCTTCAAATACCACTAGAATAATGAGCATCAATATAATAATAATTAATAATGGTTGGCGGGGGCAAGGCCTGTATTGTCTTATTAAAAAGATAATTTTATTATCTATTCATATAAATACAAACAGTTGGGACTAGCTTCAACTAATTAATCCTTGGCGAACCAACCTAAAAGCCAACACCTTATATATTTTTTCCTGCTCATCTTATCCTTTACTGTATGGAAAACTTGCAGAATCTTCTTTCACCCCCCACCTTGCTTCCTGTGACCACAACGGGTACTTAACCGAAATTACAGGAGACAGCTATCCGTGCCGTCCTGGGAAACATCCAAACGTGAAAGCAAACACCCCAACACATGGTGATTACATGCCAGCAATGACTCATACGTGCACAAACTAGCCCGGTGGGACCGCCGATACTTGATGCATGAGAACCAGGTTTGCTGCGCCGTCTCGCCGCACTGGAAGTGTCGTGAAGTTAGTGAGACCTTTGTGGAATATAATGCGAAGGTGTATGACCAGCTGTATTGATGTAAAGTAGACCGCTGTTAATAAGGAAGTGCTTACAGAAATTAATTTGCTGAGATTTTCATAATGGTGACATTTGTATTAGCTGTGGGAATTCTGACCTTAACACTGAATGTCACAAAAAATTTGAAGTTTAAATGAAAAAGAGCAAACTGTCATTTTGGAAAGGTGCTAAAGGCAATGCTTGATTTCAAAGACTGCGGTTATAGCGGTGGCAAAGAGGGCCCTACCCTAGGGATTGCACTTGTCAATACACGGAAAGGTTGGTTGTCTCATATACAAGGCGAGATTCGCTCCACTTTTTCAGACATGCTGTGTTAAAATCCAGGTTGGTTTACCTGTGCTGCCTGTAATGGTGAATTGTTCAAACTGTATTGTATACATTTTCATAGAGTTGTTTTATAAGGTCAATGTATAAATAGGTGGTAAACCTAATTTTGTTATTCATTGAGCCTTGTAATTGTAAAACCACGTTGATCTTTAGTGAAAAGTTTTGGGCGTGGCCCCGCAGATTAGGAGTTGTTCTCTAAAGACAACACTAGAAAGACAATAGTTTTTAACAAAAGTGTTGTCTTCTTTTGTATAAAAGACAACAGTTTGGTCCAAAACCGTTTTCTTTAACACACCCGACCGACCGCTGCCACCGCGACGCCACGCCAGACGCAACACCGCTAGCGAAGGCTCGACCGAACAGCAGCAGCACACGCACCGCTCGCCACACCCGTAGCTCCACCGCTACAACCATCGTCGTCAACCACTGGTTGTTCTCACCGGAAGGGAAAATTCCAACACCAAAACACTCTCTAATTCCTCTACAATGCCGAGCAGACCCATAATGCACTTAGGATGGAGTGGAATGACGTCGATTATTTGGTATTGGAAGGTAAAGCCCTTGAACCCGAACAATTTTCTAGTGAATTAATTGCTTAAGTATCAAGGCTTGTTTGAGTATTCTTGGATATAAAATGCGACACATACCCCGAATTGGTGAAAGAATTATATCACCACATGGTAACCACCAAGAATGGGATAGTTGGAAATCACATCCGAGGTCCGAAGTGTGAAAGTGGTGTTGATTGAGGCCCGTTTGGCAAACTCCTAAAATTGACTACCACGGGCGTATCGGAGTACGACCGTAAGGCTTGGATTTGTACTCGAACCTTGGGGAGGGTTATCCGGGTACTTGTTGAGGGCGGAGGATGAACCTGTCCATGACCCGCAGGCCCCCAAATAACGAAAAATGTTTATTAATACATTTACGAGAAAGTAATGG
>VALG01009102.1:2965-40122 GCA_009835305.1 Ipomoea purpurea | reverse complement strand
GCCTTCGTGAGATGAAGTCAAAAATTCTTTTCCACATTCTTTGCTACATATGGTCCTGGGTTTTTTCTCAGGAAATGGAACTCGAGTAACGATTTGCTTGTACTATTGAAGATTACTGAAATTTCTTCCCCAATGAAATACAAAGCTGGAATAGCTAAGTGGTTAGAGCGTGTGGCTGTTAGCCCCAGGTCGGAGGTTCAAGCCTCTTTCTAGCGAGATAGTTTAATTAATTCCATGTTATATGAGAATAAAAGATTTTTCTTAGTCGGAGGATCACACTTGTAATTGCTACACAGGGTAAAACACATCTTAGTCAAAGATGACCGATTCATAATTAGGAAGGTAAAATAGGCCGATAATCAAGAAGGAAAATAGGCCGACTCAAATATGACCGACACAAATCAGAAGGCAAAATAGGATAAAAATCAAGAAGGAAGTAGGCCAACTCAATAGGCCGATTCAAAATCAAAGGCAAAATAGGACCCCGACTCACAGGAAAAATGGCCGACTCAAATCAAGAAAGCGAATAGGAAGCTCTTGTTGGCTATTGAATAAACTCTTGAATTAATAAATGCATGTATATCTTTGTATTAAATAAACTAAGTTTACAACTATGTATTGGACTGATGTAGTCGTGTGCCATTAGTCTGTATGTCGTGTGCTTGGCAGAATGTATTCGTGTGCCCTAATTTGTATGTCGTGTGTATAGGTTTGTTAATTAATAGAGCTGGGGTTCGAAACCTGATGTTTACATGTGTCGTTTTTGTGCAATTATTTATTAAGTTGATGTGTTTGGATAACTAATTTCCTGATATATGAGAATAAAAATTTTTCTGTTTCTCCAAGTGAGAGAGACTTGTAATTTGCTACCCAGAAATGGTACACGTGGTCCGAGTGGGCGAGAGAAACTGTAATTGCTACTACGGAATGTACTGGGTAAAATCACTCTTAGTCCGGAAGATACATTTGCTACTAGGCGTAAATCTAATCGGTAGTCGTGCAGGATCACTAGTACATAATCTAGACTAAGTTCTCATAGTTTGATCGACTCAATCAGAGGTAATAGGTAAATACAACTAAGTGCTCATAGTTCCCGACTAATCAAGAAGTCAATAATAACCTACTCAAATTAAGTAGGCAAATAGGAAAGTTTGGCATATTGATCCGACTCAAATCAAGTGGCAATAGGCAAATAGGAAAAACCAGACTCAAATCAAGAGGAAAATAATGACGACTCAATCAAGAAGGCAAATAGAACCGACTCAATCAGAAGGCAAATAGGACCGACTCAAATCAAGAAGCAATAAGGACCGACAAATCAGAGGAATATGCCGACTCAGATAGTACTGATTCAATTAAAGAAGGCAAAATAAGACTGACTCAAATCAAAAGGAAAAAAGGCCGACTAATAAAGAAAGCTAACCGGCCGCTATTGAATAAACTTTTGAATTTACAACTATGTTATATTTATTCTTAGTTCTGTTTATACTTGCCCGCACTACAATTGTCAAGACTTGATCATATGTTCATGTCTGTAATCTATCACCTAAGAATCAACTGAGCTACATGCGGGTAGTCCTTTTTATACTTGATTAGAAGAGAAGTGCTAGCTTACTTAATGATTGTTGAGCGCACTATTATGATTTTTTATTCCATATTAAAATTAGGGTGATATCATGATGATTAGATGTGTATAGTACAATACGAAATTAAGCTATATTCGAGGAGAACAAAATGTTATGATAAAGAAGTTATTTTGTTTATCATATGGTTAATGTGTATGGCTTAGTAGGCTTCATATTATATCATTTTTTTCATGGTAATAGAACCAGGTTATAGAGGACAGTGATGACTGATGTAGTCGTGTGCATTAGTCTGTATGTCGTGTGCTTGGCCGAATGTAGGCGTGTACCATAATTTGTATGTCGTGTGTTGTTTGTTAATTAATAGAGCTTTGGGTTCGAACAGATGTTTACATGTGTTATTGTGTGCCATTGTTTATTAAGTTGTGCGCCTGATACTAATTTATCATGTGCCCGTAATCACACCGACAATCCTTTTTATATTGTTGTCCTCATGTGAACTCAACCCAATATATATATAATAACAAAAAGTTAATTGTAATTAAAAAATCCAACGACAAACAAATCATTAACCACATATCTCTTCAATTTGTTGTAAAACACAAATAATTCATTAACCGCTGAAATCCTTAGAAAAACCTAGGGATTTCGGGCTAATGAAATTATGAGATAGGGATAAATGGATTTGGAATCCAAGGACTAGGTTATAAGAGTTGAGTAATATAAAATATTGATAAAGAACTAACCTGTAGGATGATGATGGCAGAGCAACCGGAAGAGGAGTCCGTTGTCTCGACAACGTCAAGGCAGGAATGGGTCACTTTGGTGGAGTGATGCGACGAGAAGACGATTGCGGCTTAGGCGTCTCGATGGCGGCGTACTAACCGGAGGGATGTTGAGAAGAAAAGAGGCCGGAGGGCTAATAAGAGCGAAGCCGGTTCTGTAACGGAGAGGGATCTGAGGCAGAGCGACTAAAGATTTTTTGAGACCGAGACGGCTTCTCTGAGCTGAAGGCTGAGGAGGTATTTATTTATTTATTTTTTTTTTTTGACAAGGGATTTGAGTGAATTAGATTTTAGATTTAGATTTTGGTGGGAATTAGATTTTATATTTTAGATTTTGGTGAGAATTCGATTTTAGTGAAATAATTTTCGACACCATCTTCCGTATCAATAGCGATAGTATATTTTTTAAAATAAGTATTAAATTAAAATTCCATCACTAAATCATAGACCTTTAACTAGAGTAATTTTTAACCATCACAAAAACTATGCAAATGAATACTTTAGTGAGAGATTATTCTACCGTCACATAATTTTTTGTCACTAAAAACTGTTTTTCTTGTGTGATTATCATGTGCCCGTAATCGTCCGCACAATCCTCTATATATTGTTGTCCTCCATGTAACTCCACCTATATATATATATATATATATATATATAATAAAAAAAAACTCAACGCAAACAATTTTACAGCATATCTCTTCAACGTTGTTGTAAACCACAATAATTCTTAGTTTTATGGGTGCAACCACCGATCATTGTATTTACTGGCGTGAAAAGGGAATGAGAGCGTCAAAATATATTCAATTCACAGAGATGGGAAGAAGAGGAGACCCCCCGGGGGGGGGCGGAGCAGGATTAAATAATGCGGTGGGCCATCACGAATTATTTAATCTTGGCTTCACCTTGCATATAACCAGCTCAGCTGCTTTACGACACCAGTGGTTTACTACAAATTGACAATCATTATTACTTGTAAATTAGTAAATAAAACATGTGAATGTCTTAACAATGATATTGCTATTAAATTAGTAACTTCCTTTGTGTAAGATAGTATTTTTTGTTTATGCATATGAATTTACATTAATTATATTGTACATTATGAGAGTAGATTGTATGTTAACATAAATGAATTAATCTAGGATAACCTATAACTCAACAACGTTATAATGTCGCGGAATCGTGTCACTGCACCTTGCAAGGTGGACGGTTTCAATGTTTATATTACGAATCGTATGGTCCATAATAATAAATCTATGTTCATCATTTTGACTGTTGTCATTAATTATTGAACTCTATATTCAATTACAAACTTATATGTTCATGATTATAAACTCTATGTTCTAATTTTTCACTATATTCACATTATTGAATCAATATATTCGCATTAACAGAACTCTACATATTCATATGTATAGACTCTATGTTCACAATTTTTGAACTCTATATTCACATTATCGACAGTTTTTGGAAAGTGTCCACCTTGAAAGGTGTAACGGTTCCACAGATAATTTGCCGAGCTTGGTGCTTAGGGAGGCAAAAAAACATTTATAATATTAATTTCGATCAAGAAAAGCCTAATAAATACTAATGAATTCAGCTTGGTCGAGAGGTGGGGGGGGGAAGGGGGGGGCAAGGCCCTGCAATTAACAGGTGGCTCCACCCTGAAGGGGAGACAAATACAAACTGAAGAATTATAATTTTCAAAGTCACATCATTGTATTAATTATACAACATTGTTTGACCGACTCATCAAAGAGGCACATAGATAAAGCAAGCTAATGATTATAATGAAATATTCCACTTTTGATGAAGGGGCGGGAGGGCGGAGCACCAAGGCCCCCTACTATTCGGTGGCTTCGCCCTGGGGTTGACATATAAAAATGCAAGAATTATAATTATTCAAATTCACCCATCATTGTATTTAATTATACAACAATGAAAGGAAAGAACAAGTAAAAATTATACAAACAGAGGAAAATTTTTTAATCCAATTTGATAACAAGCTTAAAATATGGATATATTAATTAAAGAACCACTCAACCACCTTGTCAACTGGAGGGTGTGGTGGTGGAAGGGACTTATCCATCTCTACCTAATGTCAAGGGTTTGATCCTTGGCTTTGTGAATGGAGCAGCCTTAAATTTACAAGATAGCAGTCCCCCCAAACGAGGGGAAAAAACTCAACCACCTTGTCTACCAAATCACAATTCACATTTTCATATGCGGGCATAATATGCAGAAAATTAACCGTTATACCTCCCGGAGAGGCATCAACATAAAGAAACCAAGTACAGGATAGCAGTCCCACCCAAAAGAGGGGAAAAAACCTCAACCACCTTGTCTACCAAATCACAATTCACATTTTCATATGCGGGCATAATATGCAAAAATGTAAACGCTGAGGAAAAGAAATATTACCTTCTTCCTCGCAGTTGGTTGCCGCTACCTCCGCCTCCAATTTGTCGTTGAGGCCTTGAAGCTGCTGTCTCTCCTCAGCCGACTCTCGAAATGGTTCCCGAGTGCTGCTCTCCTCAGCCGACTCGCAATGGTTCCGAGTGCTGCTCTCTCCTCAGACGACTCGCAAATGGTTCCCGCTACTCGTCGCCCACAGATGGTCTACGAAGCTCGTTACAGATGGATGACGGTGGAAAGCCCGACAGAATGCCGCTCGACCTATGCGGCGGTGTCTATAATAAATTGCGTCAACAACATGATTCGAACTCGCAGGCAAAGCCCAATAGATTCAAGTCTATCTCCTTAACCACTCGAACATGTTGACAAGGTTAACACTCATGCTATGATCATTCTAATAGATACATCAATGACAACCTGCAAGGGAAAACAACCAGCAATAGCAAAAAAACGCCCACCATAGGGCTCAAACGACAACAACAAGTTAAAGATTCCTTTGGCTTTACCAACTGACTAGACAAAGCTTGTTGACATTTAACCACAAATACTATAAATAATCCTTTCATAGAAAAGTCTACACTAATCTTCCATTTAAAAAAGGTTAGTGAAAAACCATTATTTGTTTGGGGGCACATATTGCATAAGTCTGCCATTAAACTATGACTCCATCACATCAGTCCATCGCTCATTAACCATGCAGACTAACTTTAAAAATACAGAGACTTAGTAAAAATTATACGTCTTAACTATGAGTAACAATTTATATTAGATCATGGTTGAAAAAAATCGCTAGGTGCTCGGGAGGCTAGGGATGTCAACATACCCAACGTGGAACCTGATTCCCTGCCCATCGGGACGGGAATCGGGGAATGAGATGGGGTAACTTTTAATTCCCCGTCAGGGATGGAGAGTACTCTCCCCGCCCGCCCGTCCCTGATTACCTTTATACTATAACATACACTTATAATACCATCGTTTATTACCATTAAATCTTTTTTCCTAAAAAAACAAACATGCACTCTTGGAAGTCCATTTTCTTCTTCGTCCTTAGAGAATCATATAAAATGTTTTTAATTAAATAGTAAAAGATTATCGGTAAACGATTACTTACACCTATACAATCATACAAAAGGGTTGGGGAGCTAACTTTTCACTATGAGATTGTGGCTCAACATCCACGCATACGCACTCCCCTACCTTGATGTGAAGCCAGGGAATTAGGAAGTCTGCGTATAAAATTGGTTAAACATCTTTGGGCCATGTCATTTGAATTCCTATTTTTGTTTGTTTAACACTCACAACAATGGCGTATCAATCTTTGATAGTTAACAGTTTAAAGTTATTATATTATGCAGCTTCCGTAATTGTTGGACACTTTCAATAGTGACACTAACAAGTATCGCCATTACACTGTCCAAAATTTCAAGCCGGCATGTTGATTGGATGGTAAGTAGTGTTGACGAAGGCCTCGCCTTACAGATGCTTGAGATTGAGACGCATTACTTAAAGATATAAAAAGTGAAGGCAGATGTTAGTGTGGGTGGGATTGAGCTCTCGAAAGAACGTGTTGATGTTGATCTTGAGAGAAAAGCTTACTTGGCCAAGTAAATTTTGCAAGGAGATTATTCAAGCTCTTTCTGTTGAAGCTGAAAGATTGTTCATGGATTTTGGTGTGAGGAAAAATCCTCTCTATCGGCCTACAAATTCTAAGCGGCTAATTCAATGTTACAGGGTAGCAATACCATTCTGCTATGCTATGAAAATGAGCAGTGCAGACCCTGAAGAGGTTTTTTGGAAAGTTATTTGTATGATTGCAGATATATTCGCGCTTGTCCTTACCAATTTGTCGCATTGATAGCTACCAAGTGCAGTTGCAATGTCATAGAGCAAAGGGGAGAAAAATGTTCGTGAAGCAGCTATCTTCTGGTGAAACTGAGAATATATTTGAAGCATGCAAATTGAGCGCAAAACTTACCAACTAAAATTGATTGTCCTGTGGGATTTTTTTTCAAAAATCCCCATTCTACATTGATGATTGGCGCTCGATGGATGGGAAGACGATCCCAACAATTTCATTCTTCTGCAACCACACAATGAAACACTCTTTACCTGTTTTACTCCAATGATACGAGCATTTGTGGGTTGTTCAAGGGTTGGCTTGAGAAAATTAAGACCTTATCCACTTGTTTTACTTGAGCTAGATATTAATTTATGTCGTTCTCTATTCACTACACAATAAATAATGCTTTTAATCATTATTTAAGAGTTACAATCTTGATTTATTTTGCGTGAGAAACGTGAAAGAAGAGGGAAGACATGGGCGAAGCCAGGATTAAATAATGCGGTGGTTAATCACCGCATTATTTAATCTTGGCTCCGCCCTTGCATTTAAATCAGTCAGCTGCTTTTACGACACCTGTGTTTAACAGTGCAAATTACAATCAATTATATTTTAAATTAGTAATAAATCATGTAGAATGTTTAAACAAATGAAATTGCTGTTAAATTAGTAATTTCATTTGTTTAGCATTGCAAATTCTAATCAATTATACTTCTAATTATTTGATGGATATTTTGGTATGGGCTCGGGGCGAACCGACTCGGGGAAGGCCGGCGCGAAGGGCCTAGGAGGCCCCGGAAGGAGCCGACCAAGGCATCGGCCTACGGGCCAATCGTGGCCCGGTTCGGGGCGGTCTCGGGCGAGGCCTACGTTTGGCCTGGGGGCATGTGATAGCCCCGGTCAACGCGCGATCCAACCGCCCCGTGAGAATGGGGGGCGGTTAGGAGTTTTGGCTAGTATAAAAGGATTAATTGTTGTCTTGCCTAAGACATCTATCTTATTATTATTATTACAACATTTTACCTTGTAACCCTTCTACAACTATATCAATGCAAAGTTGTCCCCGCGACACACATTCTTACATCGTTCCGATCCATTGTTTATCGGGTTTAGTGATTCGGGTCTACCCCGGGTTAATAAATTCCATCATTGGTGCTCTTGTTGAGAGTTGCCGTACAAGCTCGAGCGTGCTCCATATCCGACGATGGCAAGGTCGAGGTCCAACTCTCGCTGCTCCCGTAACAACCCGTGCCTCCCCTCCTAGGGGTGGCCTCAACGGGACCACTAGTCAGCCACAAGTCCCTTCTTTGAGGTCGGCGTGTGACCTCAGAGATCGCCTACAACAACCACTGCAACGACACGGTGGCCGCCCACCCTCCCGGATCCTGCCCACTTCTGGGAAGGGGCGGCCGCCCTCCAACAAGCTTCAGTGGCATTGGACCGCCTCGCGCGGGGGCTCTAGGGAGGTATTCCGGTCGGCCCAGAGGCCGCCCAAAGTGCCCTGACCCCGCCACCGGCCCCCACGAGGGGGCGTAGCGGTCCGAGCGGCCACCCCGCGCCCATGCGCCAGACGGAGGGGGAGGTCAATTCGCCCTGGCCCTCGGACAGGCGGGGAGGATGCAGTATCCGCTTGGATCAACATCAAGATGTTGAGAGAGTTCGAGGGAGGTCGGCCCCAGCCAGGACCGCCAACCAAGCAAGAGCAACACTCCCGGTCGAGCGATCGGGGGAGTCGAATGGTTGAGCTCCGAGCTCCCATCGTGGAGAGGTCGTGCAACTCCGCAGGCGGATGGACGAGCTTCAGAACCAAATCAATGACAGGAACGGATCCCCGGAGCCTCTGGATGTCATTACCGCCCCCTTCATGCGGGACATCATGGAGGAACCCCTCCCCGCGTTACTTCCCTTTCCCCACCATCCAGGCGTACTCTGGGACGACTGACCCGCGTGAACACCTGAACAAGTACCGAGCTGCCATGCAAATGACCAGGGCCAGCGACACTATCATGTGCCGAGTCTTCCTCTCGACCCTAGACCTGCTACGCACAGGACGTGTGTGGGTCCCTGCCGGAAGGATCCATCTCGACCTTTGCCACCCTCACAAGACGTTTCTTGTCTTATTTCGCCGGCCATATGCAGAAAAAGAAGCAGTTCGCCGACTTATGTTTTTTGAAACAAAGGAGTTCTGAGTCCCTGGCCGACTTCCTTAGCAAGTGGAAGAAGGAGTAGATATGGGTCTCCAATTTTGACGACAAGGCGGCCATACCCATCTTCAGAAGCAACCTCAGATCCGGCGCCTTCCACTAGGACCTCATCCAATACCCCCCAAGACCTACATCGAGTTGATGAACCATGCCTCTAGGTTTGCGGACGCGGAGGTAGCCGAGAAGCGGAAGAAAGAGGAGGATGAGGGGAAGGACCGTAAAGGCAAGGAACCCCGAGAGGAGCGCCAGGCACCGTGGCCGCCCCGGCGCGAAGCCCCCCAAGAAGACCGCCGGGCACCCGGGCCTCCCCGCCGTGAGTACGCTAAGGGGCCTAGGTTGACCCCCACACGCTTTCTCACCCGCTGACGCAGCCCGTCAGCACAATCCTAGAGCATGCGGAAGGCTAGAGGATCGTGTAGTACCCGGGGGAATGCATGGAGATATCCCAGAAGGTAGACCACAACAAATACTGCAAATTCCACCGACAATCAGGGCATGACACGGATGAATGCATCCTCCTCAAACGCCAGATCGAGGAGTTCATCCAGAGAGGCTACTTGGGTCAGTTCGTGCAATGGACTGGACAGGGCCAAGGTCAGCATCAAGGCCGCGTGTGGGAGGAAGAGAGGCAGCTCCGAGCCTCTACCTCCGCGCCACGCAAGAAAGAGCTCGGCCAGCTCACTGATGAGAAGAAAGAGAGCTAGACAAACCCCCACTCCCAAAAGAAACAGGTCATCCATGTGATCTTCGGGGACCCGAGGGGGGGACACGCCCGCAGAGAGGATGAAATAGGCACGGAGCCTCTATGTGGGCGAGGTCGTGCGACCCCACACGAGGATAAAAGCCTGCGGAACCCATCACCTTCACCGCGCGACGGACCTCTTAGACGACCGACCCTCTCACACGCGGGGGACGCTTGCTGGTGGTCATCATATATAATAGATATAAGTATAATAATTATAATAGTATAGTCTTACATTGATAGATAGTATATGAAAAATATGCACCAAATCACTCTTATAGAATATAAAATCGATAATTTGAAAAGTTTAAAATAGGAAACTAGTCTGCAAATTGATTGGGAGAGCAATTTTTGACGAGGAAGAACCAAAATAAGCTATTATACTATAAAAAAATTTAAGTGGGAGGCCAGGCCATCATATTGTGTGGACGCCGATGTCTACGTTAAGCTGTGTGCCGATATTCGTAGTGGTCGTGCCCACTATACTTGAAAGTATAAGTTGTGTACAGCAATACAAAAATAACTTACATTATTAAGAATGTACATTATTTGCGCACCTGAGTGGTGTTGAACTTATATACATGTGGCGCCTATAATTCACATTCGAGTACAAAAGATAATTATAAATGACTCTAAGTGATATAATAAAATGTTACTTTTTATAGTCCATACTACCACGACACATATAGCAACACCCAGTTGGTCTATGCACCGAGTAAATATGTGCTAGCGGGCATGGCGCACAATGTGCACCATAGTGAGCTCTGTCCCCGGCTACACACCTAGTCCGATAGAGCATTGGATATGCAAAATCAGGAGACACAATGGCTTAGTAGACGGTGCCAAATGATGGTGCAACCATTAGGAATATACATACCTTGATAACAAATATAATTGTGAAAGAACCATGCACACTCATCTACCAATGGCCAACCAATATAAGATTTTTCAGATATAATAACGCCATCTAACATGTGTGTTAGGCTCACTAGATTAAGTTTTCTAGTTAAATTTGGACTGATTTCTTATAAATCGAGTTCAATCACTTGATGCCATCAGAATATAACACAATATATCTACTTAGCCGGCCTGGTTTGTGCTTACATCGCTTTGTTAGAAAGAATTGTATGAATACAAAACAGTATGCCAACATTTAAAGTAAAGATTTCTTAAAATTTAATAGGTCCAAAAAGATTTAGTAAAGATTGGTGATGATTGCGGAGTTGAATGAGGCCACCATTAAGTGTAGTGTAGTGAGGGGTACAGTAATTGGGAATTTGGAGAGTTTTTTTGGAGTCCCTTTACCAGAAAAACGGACCTATTCGAAAGATGAAAAGCCCCTTTCACCGGCCAACCTACCCCACTTTCACAGTACGTAATTCCCACTACTCGCGTTTCATCTTACTCCGTTACCGTCAGGTTCATTCCCGCCGTTGCCATTTCTGCACGTGCGGCCGTCTGCTGACGTGCCGTGTCTTCCAGGGCGCGTGGCGGGTTTTTTAAGGGAGAAGGCGAGTGGAACCGTTGCCGACCAGGAGCCGAAACAATAGGCTTGAAGAAACAACCCGCATGGACAAATGCCCCTTCCCTCTCCCGCTGGGCCCCCCTTTATAACCCCATCTTCTTTCCCCGCACCCATTCTCGTCCTTCTTCCTTTTTCTACAAAACACCTGCGTTCTCTCTATACGTATAGAGAGAGAAAGAGAGAGAGAGAGAGAGAGAGTACGGTTGTTGGTAGAACGAGGAAAAATGGATGAAGACAGCGAGCATTCGGAGTTCTTCATCGGAAAAAATGGCTTAGAGTTGCAGAAGAAACATTCGTATATTTTCATGGCGGCAGTAGCGGCGGCGGAGGCGGAAGAAGGTAAAATGTAGAGGAGGCTCTAACAATCACGCCTGAAAAAAAAAAAAAGGAATAAACAAAAGAAGAAGAAGAAGAAAAAATATCGGAAAGAGGCAAACAGAATGGAGCCAGGCATGAAGAAACTACGTACCTTCTACTGTTCTTCAACCTTTTTTTTTACTTTTTATTTCATTTGTTTTCTGCAAGATTATCCCTAACTACTCAGCAAAACTATCTTCCAAATTACTCCTTCCGGCCTGCAGGGATGAAGTATTATTGAATCTAGCTTGGCATTAATATATTTTTATTTATCATTTTGCAATTTTACATTATTATTATATTTATTTATTTATTTATATCTGCTGTTTTCCGGTTGGATTCTCGATGTTGTTTTCAATAAACGCAGATTCTGATTCACATGTCTTCATACAATATATATATATATATTATATATATATAATATATATATTTATATATATATATAGGCTTGTTTAACTTAAATAGCTCTTCTTTTATTATAATAATTAAGAATTTAATTACATTTTGCAGCTAATTACATACTTTTTTTTTTACTGTTTAACCTTGTGATTTGCGATATTCATCCTGTTTTTCATTGCTATTATGGTGCATATACAGAATTATAACATTAAATGAAGAAAAATTAGTGGGGGTTGGTTCCGTTTTTAGCCATTTATTTGTTTGTGAATTGTGTAATTCTTAAATTTTAGAGTCCGTAAAAGATGATGTTTTTACTGACATTCATCAACGTACAGTACTGAAGTTAATTATGGCTTATAGATTTATCCATTTCGGTGTTTGCCGACATTTGGGAATTTTACGGCTCTATACAGCAATGATGCGTTGTCTTAATTTTATAAAATGCCAAAAAAAAAGGGAAAAGAATAAAGTCCTTTTTGCGGGATTATGGCAATAATAAACATATCATTGTTCATTTATTCACTTCATTATTGTCAAATAAATAAACATATCGTTTTTCATTTATTCTCAGCATAATGTCAATATATAATCATATCATTTTCATTACGTTCTTGCATGTTCTTTGATTTTCCTTTTTTTTTTTTTTTTTTAAGAAGAGAACTAATTCATTAAATCATAAATTTGTTAGAACATTACAACATTGAGCCTGACACAGAAATACTTTCCTAATTATGTTATAAATGAAACCTGATTATAGATTATTTCACAAATTGTAGTTGGTGTTTTGAAAGAACTTCATCTTCATTAAAAATTAATGATTTGGCAAACTAACTCCGATTAAAAAGTCTCAATACCACCTAGGTTTTCATACTCCATTCTTCTCTCTTGCATGTTTTAAATTTTACTCTTCTTAATGAAGTGACTTGTTATTAATGTCGTGAGGTTGACTTAATTGATAGTAACCAAAAAAAAAAAAAAAAATTGGATAAATTTCAATATAATGCTTGATACTTTGAACATTACTGATGTATAATTTATTTTAGGCGATGACTAAAAATTAAGATATATACTTTGAACATTTTAATTAAAGTTTTACGTGTAATTTTATAATCTATTTGAACCTTATTTATTATAATTTGATAATAAGGTGAGAAGCTGAATTATTATAATACAATTTGCCTCACCAAACCTAAAGAAAGGGTGAACTAACTATTATTGAGGAAACAAGACATACCAACAAAAAAAAAAAAAAAAATATTATTTGATGTATGCTATTGTGGATATATATTATTCGTTTGGGAGTTTTATAATTCGTACTTGTGATGATAAATTGGTGTCATAAAATTTTCTTTTTTCAGGCTCTTTGACTAGGCATGTTGTCTGGTCGGACGGCACTTGGGCCTCTACTAGGTTCCGTTCCTGCTCTCACCACACTCATCCTTAGACAACATGCATCTTATTAATCACTAATGCTTAATAAATCACAACATAATCTATGTTCAACTCACTTAATCATGCTGCATATATATTACACAAATAATTATTGCCCATCATATCTAAGTCGGTCGAGGTGCTGCAGGTGCCGTGCCACCACACTAAATGGACTTATTTAATTTCTATCACCCACATTAATCATCCTCCATGCAACAAAGGAACCTAGTATTCAAGATAGGGTTTCAACTTTTGTACCGTCTTAGCATGTCTCGAGATGTATGGTGATAGACTTAACCTTTCATTAGCTTCCGTCCAATTATCTCTTAGCTGTTAATTGTTAGACTTAATTTTTTACCGACCTTGTCCAATAATCACTACTGGAAATTATGAAATTTCCGACCACCTGAAAGTGATCTTAAATCAAGTTGTAAGCAAAAAGTGGTCGTAAATAGCAGCAAAGGTTTTTCCGGATACCAAAAGTGGTCGGAAAAAATACTTTTAACTTGATTTAAGATCACTTTCAGGTGGTCGGAAATTTCAGAATTTCTAGTAGTGAATATTTCACTGTCTGGAAAAAAATAAAAATAAAAATCACCCATTAGTTACAAACCTCATTCTTGGTTTTTAGGTATGAAAAAGGCTCCAAAAAACCAACTAATGGTGATGCTTGTATAGTGTTCATATGGCCCATTAGATCTGAGCTTGTTAACAAATCTAGACGTAGATAGAGCCTGGACCAGTGGAGTTAACTCTAGAGAAAAGACTAGTGGCCCTCGATCAGTATAGCATGCATAGATAAATTGATCCGATCTCATATACTAACTAAATTATGTAGTTAAATTTTGATGAATTGAAGTAAAATGTGGAGAGTAGTACTTTCTCAGGTTACTGGTAAGATTTGTGGGATACACTGGTAAGGTGTTTTAACTTTAAAGAGGTATTACTTTCTCATCAATTAAATTTTGAAAGAATATATTTGATAGAAATTACTTTATTAGAAAAAGTAATGAACATATTTGGATGTGTGTGTCTTACACACACTCATTCTAGATTATATGTGCAACCCAATGGTGTGAATTGTGCAACCCGTGTGTGGGTTGTGCAATGTATTTCAATTTTATTTGTTCTCAGGTCCAACTGGAGGCAAGATCACAACGTCGGTTATGTTAGTTGTGTAACCCAGTGGTGTGAATTATGTAATAATTCATTGTTGTGGATTTTGCAACATGTGTGTGTGTGTGTGGTGGGGGGGGGGGGGTGTGCAACGTATTTCGATTTTATTTGTTCTCTACCCAGCTAATGGCAAGATCGCGGAGATCGGTTGTGTTAGTTGTGCAACCCAGTGGTGTGAGTTGTGCAATCCGTTGTTGTGGATTGTTCATTCATAGATCTATTTTTTTTAAGAAAAATGAATTGAATGATTTTGATTTTCGTGGATTCATGGGAAGGGTTCAGGTGGCAGGTATAGCTCCCATGCAGTTGTGCGGTTAACGCAGCTTAAGTACACAAACCACACGCACCTTAAGAACACAAATCATGCACCTAAGGTTTTAAAATTGCGCAAGTTTCAACAACGCACGCACCTTAAGAAGGAAAACCACGCACCTTAATTAAGTTTCAACAACTACTCACATTAAACACAAAATCCACGCACCTTAAGCACAAAACCCACGCACCTTAACCACAAAATCGCGCACTTTAAGTTTTAACAAATACTCACCTTTAGTGTTAAAACGTCGCACCTTTAGTGTTAGAAATAACACATCTTAAGTGTTAAAATGACGCACCTTTAGTGTTAAAAATGACTCACCTTAAGTGTTACAAAGACGCACATTACGTGGTAAAATCACACACCTTAAGTGGTAAAATCACGCACCTTAAGTGTTAAAACTTAAAGTGGCACACCCTAAGTGTGGAATTTATGCACCTTAAGTGTATACTGACGCACCTTAAGTGTTAAAATGAAGCACCTTAAGCTTTGAAAATACGCACCTTAATCTTTAGAATGACGCATCTTAAGTTTCAAAAATAATGCACCTTAAGTTCTCAAGTGTAGAACTGGCGCACCCTTAACGGGCATTTGGTTAGAGTGAGGGAATTGGGTGGAAAAAGAATTGCAATTCCATGGGAAATGAAAATGTAGAATAAAGTGGTAATTTAATTTCTAGTGTTTGATTTGCAGAAATAGAATTACTGGAATTTTAATTACAATGTTTGGTATACATGAGAATTGAAAGAGAATAAGTAGTATAAAGTTCAATTCAAAATGACCATTATTATATTATTATTATTATTATTTATTATTATTATTGTTATTGTTATTATTATATTATATATTATTATTATTATTATTATTATTATTATTATTATTATTGTTGTTGTTATTCTTATTATTATTATTGTTATATTGTTATTATTGTTATTATTATATTAATTATTATTGTTGTTGTTATTCTATTATTATTGTTATTATTGTTATTATTGTTATTGTTATGTTTATTGTATTGTTATGTATTGTTTTGTTATTGTTATTGTTATTGTTATTGTTATTATTATTATTATTATTATTATTATTATTATTATTATTTTATTATTATTTCCTAAATGACCAAATTCAAAATTTGCTTTTGAAATTTTATGTAACATGATGTAAAAATCTTAGAATTGCATAACAAAAGCAATAAAATAGATAAGAGAGTTTGAGAAAACATGTTTGATTGAGGTTGGACTACTAATTGACGTTCTCTGTTGAGAGTAAAAGAAGAAGACACGCTATAATCGAAAGAGAGAGGTCAAACATCAATTTTAAGTTTTAAAAAAAAGAGTTATTTTGTCTAAAAGTTTTTTTTTTCTTCTTAAAATTCATGGAATTGAAATACCAAGGGAGCATGTGATTCTAATTCATTATATTGAAAATGAGGGAATTTTAATTCCGCGGAATTATATTGCAATTCCTTCCAACCAAACGAATTAATTTGTTTGCCTTTGAAATTATGTGAGAATTAGGTGGGAATGTAATTGTAATTCCTTCCAACCAAACACCCTGTAAGTGTTAAAATGGAGCACTTTGAGTGTTAAATGACGCACCTTAAAACTTTTAAAATACGCACCTTAAGCTCTCAACAATACACGAAATTACCACAATGCCACAATTTTTTTAATAAGTGTTAATTTTGGATGGTTGATTTTGACAAGATCAATGGCTATCATTAACCTGCATGTGTTACCTCGACACCTCTTTCGCTTTATATATATTATATATATATATATTTATATATATCATATATATTATATAGTATATATATATAATATATATATATATTGATGGATTTAATTCCCCGGGGGTATCGAATTATTAAACCCGGATAAATATACGCTACGAAATAAATAATTGGACGCAAGATATAATAAGGTCGCGGGGACCGTAGGCTCGCTGGGGACGTATATTTGTATTGATTGCCGCTAATAAGCTATTACAAGACTTAATAGGACAATAATGCTAGGAGATAGCAATTCAGGAATCAGGTTGTGTTGTGTAATAATCAGGTAAGGGATCAGGTCCTTTTAGGACAAGAGGGAGTCTTTTATACTAGCTCCACCCCAACCATACCCTAGAATCGGGGCGGTTGGATCACCCATCTTGACGCGTCCACCCTGGACCGGGTCCAAGGTGGACCAACTCGGATGGCCCGAGCTGCCGAGCTCGGCCTAGCGAGTCCATCGATCGGCATGGCCGAGCTGCTGGGCTCGGCCTGGCCGAGTCCACCACGGACTGGCCCTCCCAGCGGCCGAGTCCGTGGTGGTGGGCTCGGGTGTGCCGAGCCCCCGTGGCCGGACTCGGCCCAAGGCCGAGATGCCTTGGCCGACTCGGCCACAGCCCACTTGGCTGGGCCGGGGCACTTCTCGGGCCCGTCTCTCCGGATCGGTTCGCTCCGGGTCCAATATATATATATACTATATATATATATACTACACTATTATATACTATATATACATATATATAAATTTATTTATTTATATATGTGTGTGTTAAAGGAATATAATGTATACACGAATTTTATATAGAAATTTAAACAACATGAAGACACCCCTGGATATAAATTCTTTGATAAACCATGTGTAATGGTGAAAGAGATAAGACAAATTTCTTTATTTATAAGAGATTTTTAACATTTTGACCAATTCAAAAGAATAAGTAGGTAAATGATAAAATTGGCTGATTTTCAGTCACATAGGAAAAAAAAATCATACCCCACATGTGAGATTTACCTTACTTAATATCATGAAATTTGATTCCTAGCTAGTTGTTCCACTCAAATATTACACTAAAAATGAGAATAGTTTTTTCACATTTTAAATTCTCGAGAAAGTTTGAACATTCCCGTCTATCAAACACACCCTCTAAAGGAAATGCAAGTTTAACATTTTAAGGGCAGGAATTGTTTTAGAAAAAAAAGCATAAAAGGCGGAGCCTTGTCTCATGAGAAGCCATGAAGAGAGTTGCAACATTCTGTTTGGAAGATAGCCTTTGACGTGAACTGGTCGAACGACAACATAAAATAATAAGATGAAGATTACATGTTGGTGCCTGAAAGCATCATTATATTGATTGGCAGAATAAAGTTTTTCTATACCAATTATTATTTATTTTTTGAGAGGCCAATTATTATTATTATTATTAAATTATTAAATTTTGCTGTAAATATTAAGATATAGTTCTTTTTTTTTTTTTTTTTTTGAAAATCAGATATAGTTTTAGTATAAGGGAACATTTTTTAAAAAATTAATATTAATTTAATGAAACAAATTAAAAAGGAGGTAGTAGCAAGGTTGCTAAACTGGGTCAAATGACGCAGTTATAGCCAATGGTGTTGGAGAAGCGGGCTTGAACCGCGGCGAAAAGGCGCGGTAAATATTGTCCCCACCACGTCCGCAGGTTATACTCAAAGGTGGTTTGAAGGAATGCTTCAAATTCGATCTGCGTTTCTGTAGCGTCTTCATAAACGCCATTTTTGTCTTACTTGGTTCATACACTATATTAAAAATCAATTTTTTTCTCTTTTTTTTTTTTTTTTTTTTTTTTTTGTGCCGTTAATAATTTTTGTGTTTCCGAAAATGAGAGAATGCATTTCGATTCACATAGGGCAAGGCCGGCATTCAGGTGGGCAACGCTTGCTGGGAACTTTACTGTCTTGAACATGCATTCAGGTTTTTCCCTTTTCCCCTTTAATCCTTCAATTTATTGTATGAATTGCTAGCTAGACATATACAAAAGTCACATCCATGTAAAATAGAATAATCAATCTAGCATCCAGAGCGGAAAAAATATATATATATATTATACTATATATTATATATTATATATATATATCATATATATAGGATCAATGACGGGCGCACTCATAGTACACTTGTTGTTGTAAAATTTTTAATAGCGTTTTATTTACACTTAATCTCTTGTATAAACTAGATGGTGTCCTGTATCCTAACAAGAGGAATAGTGAAAGGACTATGCTTAAATAATACTCTCTCCGTCCCAAATTAGTTGTCTCGTTTGCTTTTTCACGCCTTTTAAGGGAATTAAAGTAAATGCTATGTATTTTTCAATTATGCCTTCACTTTTTTCACTTTTGAAAATAAAAACAAAAGTCATAAAGATAAATTGGAAAAAAGTAAATGATGGTGATGTTTCAATTTTTGGAAAGAGGATTAACATTTTGGGACAAACTAAAAAGAGAGTAAGACATGCAAAATGGGACAGAGAGAGTAATTTACATATGCTATACAACATATTGATGACTTATTAAACTGCAGCATTTAATAGCTAGTGTGATAATATAATGGAAGATTGATATGATGTATTTATTAATTCATGAATGATAATAAGTTCAGACTGGATGGTCAGATACCGAGTGATACTACCCAAAGGCAGAAAACCGACGCCTTCAAATACATTCTTCAGTGAGACAGGGTCCGGGAAACACGTTCCTCTTGCCGTGTTCGTGGACTTGGAACCTACAAGTAAATCGATGAAGTCAGAACTGGAACCTACCGTCGCTCTTCAATTCCTGAACAACTCATTCAGCGGCAAAGAAGACGCCGCCAACAATTCGCACGCATGCCACTACACCAGTACGTAAATTAAATACTCAATTCTCGATCTGTATAATAATAGTAATTATTTCTTCATTGTTTTATCTTTGTTCTTTATAATTTTATCATTGGAAAAGGAAGATAGTTTGATCTTGTGTTTGGATCGTATTCGAAAGCTTGCGATAATATGTTACTGGTCTGCAAGATTTCTGGTGTTTCACATGCGGTGGGTTGTGCCACTGGGTCCGGTCTGGTTTCCCTTTGCTTGAACGGTTTTGTCGGTGTTATTACGGCAAGAAATCCAAGCTTGGATTTACGGTGTATCCTTCGCCGCAGTTTCAAACCTCCGTTGTGGAGGCCATACAACAGCGTTTCTCTCATCCCATTCTTCCTGGAACACACCGACGTCGCGTCTTTGCTTGATAACGAAGCCATATACGACATTTGGCCGGGCGATCCTCTCGACATCGGAACGTCCCACGTACACCAACCTCAACCGATGGTGTCGCAGGTTTATTCATCGTTGACGGCTTCTCTGCGGTTCGAACGGCGCGTTGAACGTGGATATCAATGAGTTCCAAACCACCTGGTTCCCTTACCCGAGAATCCACTTCATGCTATTCGTCTTACGCGCCGTGATCTCCTCGGCGAAGGCGTTTCACGAGCAGCTTCCGTGGCGGAGATCACCAACACATGCTTTCGAGCCGGTCGTCGATGATGGCGAAGGCGACCCCCGGCACGGAAAGTACATGGGCGTGCTGCCTGATGTACAGGGGCGACGTGGTGCCAAAGGACGTGAACAACGCCGTGGCACCATCAAATAACCAAGGCGCACCATCCAGTTCGTGGAACTGGTGCCCCAACCGGGTTCAAGTGCGGCATCAACTACCAGCCGGCCGACCGTGGTCCCCGGCGGCGACCTCGCAAGGTTCAAAGGGCGGTGTGCATGATCTCAAACTCCACCAGCGTTGCGGAGGTGTCTCCCGCATCGACCCAAGTTCGATCTCATGTACTCCAATTAGGGCGTTTGTCCATTGGTATGTGGTGTTGAGGGCATGGAGGAAGGTGAAGTTTTCTGAAGCTCGCGAGGACCTTGCCGCCCTTGAGAAAGATTATGAAAGAAAAAAAAAAAAATGTTGGGGCTGAGCTTGCAGAGGGTGAAGGAAGCTGATGGAAGGAGATACTTACTGATACTATATAATAATATATTATGTTTCATCTTCAAATTCATCTTTGACTATATTCTGCATAATGTTTATGTCTTTATTAAGTTTCAAGTACGTACGTATGTATTCCATTTAATATTTGATTTCAATGTCTTGATTAAGTACTATACTTGTTTTATGGAGGTAAGGGTAGTTTGCCTACTAATTATATATGCCTAAATTATGATCTATATATATATATATATATATATTATATATATATATATATATAATATATATTATTAGTTAATATATATATATATGCAAGGTGGGACTTTATATATATATTGTATTAGTAATTGTCCAGCAGACTATATTAATTTAACAAATTTATCAATTAAATTTTTGATATATTTAAATTAGCAAAGTAATTAATCGCTGTGAGAACAGAAAAATTTACATGAGTTCTTTCGCTCCCAGATCTTCCTAGATCATTACGGTATAAAGCTCTATAAGAGGATCTAAACTCTCAAAAATATTCTTCTCCCTATCTAGTCACGACCATCCTCCTAATCCAACCACAACCAAAACATAATTGTCTTATTTATAATGTTTGAAATAGGTGTAGATGTTCATGAAATATTGATAACATGCGGTTATTGAAATTTGTAAGAATGTTTTATTTATTGCAGTAAATGTGAACACAATTAATGATCACACTTTGCTGGAGTTACTAAATTGCTTATATGGGCATCCTCAATAGATAAATGTAAACACAATTAATGCATTCATACTTTGTTGGAGATACTAAATGCTTATATGGGCATTCCTCATATTAGGTTGTCAAAAGATAGAGGAAGAGAAAATATTGTCAAAAAGAAAAGAAAAAAAAACAAACGCTGAAAAAAATTTGACCCCCAAACTTCCTTTCCTCTCTGGTGAGATCCAAAACTTCTGAAAAAAACTTGGGTCTTTACAGGGAGTACCCTACTCCTTCTCCCTCTTCCCTCTCTCTTTCTTTTAAGTTTGGCATTTTTTCCTAAAAAAACTGTGAAACAATCCCTTAATGGGGGATGCTCTTACAACATTAACATAAGTATTGCAATGTTAATTCAATTATGGATTCAATAATTATTACTCAAATTAATTTTGTGAATTACTCTCCACCCCCATAACTCTTTTTTAATTTATTATTCACTTTGATTTCTTCTCTTATTAATATTTATGATGATTATGAAGTTCCTAAACGTTTTTATATCCAAAAACTCTCAAATGCACCAAATGGATGGAAAAAATTTTCCCATGGATTCTGCTAACAATCCCCTTTAATGGGGATGCTCTTAGAAACATAAAATAATATTGCAATGTTAATTTTCGAATTATGGATCAACAATTATATATTAACTCAAATTAGTTTTGTGAATTACTCTCCACTACACTAAACTCTTTTTTATTATTATTATTCACTGTGATTTTCTTAATCTTTATTTAATTTTTTTTATGATGATTATGAAGTTCCTAAACCCATATTTAAAAACAAATTTTCAGTAAATTAAAAATGAATTAAACTTTCAAAAATAACATTTAGTACATACGCTACTACAATGAAACATCGGTGTACTTGTTGGTTTACAATTAAGGTAGTTATCGAAGGTGGGCCAATACAGCCACTCGAAAAGTTTACCAAATAGGAAAATGTAACAAGTTCAATATTTCGAGAACAAGTAATTTTCTTGCTTTTGAATTGTCAGAAAAAATCGAACTCCCGAACCTTCTATGTCAGCCTCTCATCAAGGGGAGAAATCTTAGAGTCAACTGATATTAATTCGTAACCGCTACGCCATTCTGTCAATGCGTCGATCCGAATGCTTCAAGTATAGTGCTCTCCGATTCACCTAACTAATCAAGCACGACCTCTTCGAAGGGGTGACAATATCCAATCTCCCAACCCATTAATACTACAAATAAATTTGTATCAATAATTTATAGGCTAAAGTGTCATCCCGCACCCTGAACCATTCGTGATTATTCATGCCGCACCATAATCTGTAATAAGTGATATTTCGAGCCATAAATCATTTTTTTTTTCGTCTAGCACTTTTTTGTAGGTTTTCCGGTAAATCGTATGACATGCACCAGTTTCTGCTGATTTGGAATTTTTTTTTATGTGACGTGGCTTTAATTAAATAACTATAAAATCCATGTAAGCTTTTAATTAAATAAGTTAAATGAAAAAAATTAAATTGTAGGGTTAGTCGGTGACTCCCCCAATTTCTACCGTCTGAATTCCTTTCGGCGAAATCGGCGACTACACCCGGCAAAATTGGCGACTGTAGAAGCCATTAGAATGGCAAATTTCAGCCATGAATGCTTTACAGACATGAGTTTCCTCCAGAAGTAACGATGGGGATTGTTAATATTTACAACATTGGAGCCACCCCCTTTCAGCCCAGCTGACTAGAAAGTCTTTGTTTTTTTTTCTTTCTCTTGTTTTGATTCTTCTCTTGACTTGCAACGGTTGCCACGATATTCTCCGTCCGTCTCCCTTTCCGGGCGAAGACCCCGCCTGAGCCGACCAGCTTCTCGCTGGAGAATGTCATCGGAAAGTCAAGAAGCCTGGTGTCGATTTCCTCTTCAAAAGCTGTCGTCTTCATTGATGTTCGCCGTGAAAGAGGAGGTCCCGGTTGTGAAACCAGACACCCACTTCCACATCTCGCTGAAAAATCGAAACTTGGTAGCTTTCAAGAATGCTTCTGAAAATTTGTAAAGCGCAGCACCGAAATTAAAGTTGTAACACAAACAATCTGTAACGCAGTTCGGGCAAACAACCCTAATCTGCGAGGCACTTCTCAATTTGAGAACTTGCCTAAATCCACTAAAAGCTCAATATTTAAAGTACACTGTTTTGGAACCTGCGATTACACAATAGAATGATCTTTCCTACCAAACTATTGAAACCTAAACACATGTACTACTTTCTAGGGAATTTAGTATCCTATTCTCAAAGACTCTCGTACCTCACAATTAGATCTTGAAAGCTTGAGTTCTACAATAAAAGACAACCCCTATTTATAGTACTAATCCTAACAGATTCATGAATAATAAAGCTATTCCTAATCAAACTAGAACTAGAAAATCTTCAACAATAAATCCTTTTAGAACTAGTATTCTTCAATAACTATTCCTCGTAGGACTGTTATTCCTTTATAAACTGTAATTCTTTTTGCACATAACTTTGACAAAAACACTTTGAGTCAACATTCTCTCCCTTTGTCAAATTTTTGGCAAAAACCTTGATCTCTGTCTTTCTCCCCCTTAGTTGATGACACAGTGGTGTTTGATTGATGGTAGATTAATGACAGGTTAGATCGCCATCCCATGTGTAGCTTTTATCAGATGATCTTTTCCCCATCAACACATTCATGTTTTTGGTTGTAGACTTTACAATTCTCTTTGGAAAATTCTACTTTGATTCATCATCACACAATTGGCTATACTGATAAGATTGCTTTGAGTCCTTGTACCAAAAAGACTCTTGGTAATCTGGGCAGTCCATGGACATTCAAGTCCACTTGCGATAATCTGTCCTTTTCCTTCATCCTCCAAAAGTGACATGCCCTTCATTTTTGGTATTGGATATTCTCAAGATAATGTGGATTTCCTGTCATATGTCTTGAACATCCGCTGTCAAAATACCAAACACTTTGTTCTTGGCTTGTTTCTGAGGTATACACAACAGCTTGTGTTTGTTCCTTTCTACCCATACTTTTTGCTGTTATTTTTGCTTTGTACTGCCCAATATCTATTCTTTTGTCTGTAATAGAGATCATTTTGTCTTTTGAAGCAATACGCCTTTATGTGTCCCAATTTGTGGCAGTAATAACATCTGGATTCTCCTTCGGTGTTGAAAGTGATGTTGTGACACCTAGGATTTTCAGAAGAATGGCTTTCACTGGACGCTGGATTTGGAGATCTAGGCTTCCATCTAGTGTCTTGATTTCTTGTAACAGTTTGGCCTCTCTGTTTTTAGATTCTAATAATTCATTTTGAGTTTCTTTGAGTGCTTTTCTTCTCTCCTTTTTCACCTTTTAGAAACTGATTTTCTTGCATGACTCTAGATTCACTTTGATGATTTGTTTCCATTTAGCATACAATTGGGTATATGACTCTAGCAG
This sequence comes from Ipomoea purpurea, assembly GCA_009835305.1. Lineage (NCBI taxonomy): Eukaryota > Viridiplantae > Streptophyta > Magnoliopsida > Solanales > Convolvulaceae > Ipomoea > Ipomoea purpurea. The sequence goes on along the minus strand of VALG01009102.1, from coordinate 15,428 downwards.
TTCCTGCATATCATTTTCGTTTTCGTTGTCATTCTCATGATTTGCGGTGAATGCTACGAAAATTAGTGTTGGTGTCTTCTTCACTATCTGAGTCATCGTAGTGTTGCCACATATGTTTGTTCTTCCTTTTAAAATATGTTGGACATTCTGACGGGATGTGTCCCAAACCCTTTGCACTCGTAGCACTGAATTCCTTCAAGGTTTTAGACTCTCCCTTCCTTTTGAAATAAGATTGATTTTGTCCAGTTGGGAAGTCTCCCTTGATTGATTGAAGCACTTTTGCTTCTAAATTTTGAATTTTTGAGTACTTTGTTGAAATTCTTTGTTAGGAGAGTAATTGATTGTTCATTGTTTCAGTATCAATTTCTGGACTCTCTTTTTGCTTTGATTGGAGCGCAATTCCTTTGTCATTATTTTTCCCTTTTTGCAGTATCTCAAGCTCATATGTTGAAGATTTTCCCATTAGATCACTGAGTTTGTAGGTGTTTAGATCTTTGTTTTCTTTGGATGGCTGTAACCTTTATCATAAAATCTCTCAGGTAGGGAACGTAGGACCTTTTTTGACGAGCCTAGGTTCAGGAATAGGTTCGCCTAGGTTAAACGCATCTCTAGCAATCCCTAAAACTCTTGCACTAAACTGTAAGATATCTTCATCTTCTTCCATTTTTAAATTCTCAAACTGTGTTTGTATCATTTGCAGCTTGGATTGCTTAACAGAAGTATTTCCTTCGTGATGATCACATAGTATATCCATACAATTTTAGCTATGCCAGTGGTAGCGATTAGTTTGAAAGTATCTTCACTTACCGCTCCATAGATAGCATTCATTGCTTTTGAATTGTAATTATATTCCCTTCGCTCTTCTTCATTCCATTCTGTTTTAGGTTTTTGATTACCTTTATCATCAACTGGATTCTTCCATCTTTTCTCAACGGCTTCCCAAACTCCTTCTCCTTGTGCCAAAATATAGATTTCATTCTGGCTTTCCAGTAGGAGAAATTTGTACCAACGAGAGCAGGGGGCTGGTGCTTGACAGTCCTTCTCTGGGAAACTCCATTAGGATCCTGCTAATAATTTAAGCAGTTTGGCTCTGATAATTGAAAAATTGTAAAGCGCAGCAACCGAAATTAAGTTGTAACACAAACAATCTGTAACGCAGTTCGGGCAAACAACCCTAATCTACGAGGCACTTCTCAATTTGAGAACTTGCTAAATCCCACTAAAAGCTCAATATTTAAAGTACACTGTTTGGAACTTGCGATTACACAATAGAATGATCTTTCCTACCAAACTATTGAAACCTAAACACATGTACTACTTTCTAGGGAATTTAGATCCTATTCTCAAAGACTCTCGTACCTCACAATTAGATCTTGAAAGCTTGAGTTCTACAATAAAAGACAACCCTATTTAGTAGGCTAATCCTAACAGATTCATGAATAAAAAGCTATTCCTAATCAAACTAGAACTAGAAAATCTTCAACAATAAATCCTTTTAGAACTAGTATTCTTCAATAACTATTCCTCGTAGGACTGTTATTCCTTTATAGAACTGTAATTCTTTTTGCACATAACTTTGACAAAACACTTTGAGTCAACAGCTTCCATGGTGGCTCGCCAGAGGAGGACGCGGAAGAACAAATCTCTGATAAGAATTATGAGGTCCAAAGTGCTGTTGAGTCAGTTCTCAAGAAGAGTGAATCATTTCTTCCAGAAAAATTCATGTGAGTTGAGGTTTTTCATGACTTGGATATCTTCAATGGAGTCTTTTAGCAGCAGATAAATGATGGCCATTGAGAGCTTGTTCAAAGCACACCCCCATGGTTGTCTAATCTTAGCATCAAGCTCAGTTCATTCAAGAGAGGGATGAAAATCCAAAGCCCGTTCTTGAAATTGGGACTGAAAATCACTGCAATGTCGCCAGATTTCAACTACCTGTTCAAGAACACTGCGAACACTGCAAATTAAGCCAAATTTCAACTACCTATCAATTTCGAACACTACAAATTCAAATATATTGCGAACACTGCAAATTCAAATATATGCGAACACTGCAAATTCAAATATGCGAACATTGAAAATCACTGCAACTTCGCCGATTTCGCAGAATGGAATTCAGACAGTAAAAATTGGTGAAGTCGACTGACCCAACAGTTTAATTTTTTCTTTTAACTTATTTAATTAAAACATGGATTTTACTTATTTAATTAACGCCACGTCATATTATAAATAAGTCCAAATCAGCCGAAACTAGCGCCATGTCATACGGTTTACCGAAAAACCTACAAAAAAAGGTTAGGCGGAAAAAAATTAGTTTATGACTCAAAATATCACTTATTACAGTTCATGGTACGACATGAATAATCACGAATGGTTCAGGGTGCGAGATGACACTTTAGCCTAATTTATATTATCTTACAACGTGGACTGCTTCACACTATATTAATGATTTTGGTGCTTGCGAAATGCTAACTGAACAACTTTGATTTGAAAGATATAAAGATAAAAACAAACACACAATTTAATTTTATGATGTATTGTCCTTTGACCAAGCACCGCTTCCTCGGCCTTATCACAATCCAAAGTTCTCGCTCGTCTCTTATCAGTTATCACATGTTTGCTTCATGAAATAATTTTTTTTAAAATATAACCCTAATTATCGCATAAATGATATTAAACTAGAAATTCAATCGAATAAAAGTTTTAACAACTACCTTTCGATTTGTTACCTACCTGTTATATCACATAACTTACACAATTTTTAGCTCGGTAAATGCTCAATTCTATCTAGTATGTGATGATCTAGGAAAAAATGTCAAATTTGTCTAACACTTTTGGTATATTAATTTCAATTTGCATAGATTTGAGCACTCTTTAAGTCAAAGATGGCATGAATTAAGGTTAACATTATTCCTGCAAATCTCTTCCACTCTAAAAAAATGAGCCGCACTTCCACATCATCTTATTTACAAATCATCTACTACTCACATTACATCCCTACAAATCTAATCAAACTTTCAAAAGTTGTCCAATATATTAAAATAATATTATTAAATTATAATTGATGGGATTATACCCTGCACGCACGGTGGCCTACGACCGGGCAGTGCGGGGTGGAGAACGCTCGACAAGTCAACTGCCCGACCATCATCTGCCTCAATGGTTACCCGGTCGCCCGATCAGATGGTCTCCAAGGCTCTGCACGGCGGCCGACCTCCGGGTCTGGCATGGACCGGCTGGTCAGACGGGGTATACCGCGGTCGGTTTGGCGAGGGTAAAGGCTCTGGTGTCATCAGAGATCGCTTGCCACGTGTGCGGCTGCATGCTTGCCCTCGCGGTACCCGGTGCATGGGCTTCACGTGGCCGTCATGCTGACAGGCCAGGCGCTGCTCCCTAGGCTCTCTATATATACTTCATTTATTACCTGATGCCGAACTTTTCACCTACCAATACATTGTAATTAAGAGCTTCCCGATCACGCTATACGACCGGTCAACCTATTTTATACATATTTCTAAAGACCACAAAGATCTTATTTTGGTTGGAAGGAATTGCCAATTCCACTATTTTTCTTGGAGCAGTAAAACTCCGTGGTAAACAATTGAAGAACTAAAAATTGTGATTAGAAGAAAGAAGAGAGGATTTATGAAGAATGAGGAGTAGAGGATTGAATAATGAGGATTTGGAGGGGGTGGGGCAGCTGTCCCCCTCACCCCACCCCCCATCCCATATATAATATTTGTATGTATATATGTATATATAGTACAAGTTTTAGTATTAGTTTAAAAAATTATTAAATATTAATAAGAAATGAGTTAAATTAGTTGGCAGAACACATTATTGGTAATAATAAAGGTCAAGGGTTTGAATCCATTGAGATCAACATAGTTTTACAATTCTTTTAACTTCTTCCTAAGCTTCAACAAATCACGTTTTTAATAACTTTTTTAATATTTAACACACACATGTAACGTTTTCCTTATATTGTTATATTATTTATTATTATATTATTATGTCTATTATTATATAATAACAATAATAATTTAAGTGGTGCAAATCAATAGGCGACTAAGTATTAGAACTTAGTCAGCATTAGGTAATTGGTTACCCTACATTGATGGGATGTAGGTTATTTAGACCCCTAAGTCCTCTCACTGCTCAGTTGATGTATCATACACCTATCTACAGTCACTGAGAGAAGTGAGAGAAACATAACTGAAACTTACGCAGATTCTACAGCAGCCCGGGAAACTCTACACGAGTCCTGGTGATCAAGAATCAAAGCTATGGCTGGAGGTTGGTCATCCTAACTCTTTTCATTAGCCACGACGTTTACTGTTTATTAACGTGGATTATGTGCTTAATTATTGGTATCAAGAGCCAATTTTACTCTGCCTAGCCTTGTTTAAATTGCACAATTCAGTTTTTTTTTTTTTTTTTTTTTTTTTTTTTTTTTACATATGCTATATTTTTATGTATAATTTAGAATATGTATGCACTTGTGCAATTGGTTGGGCTGCTGGAAAAATTGTGTATTTTTTTTCCCGCATTTAGTTTAAAAAAAAAAAATCCCAGATTTTTCTCCCGTAAAACTGCTCTGCGTTTTTTTTTCCCTGTTCGCCGCCTTTTTCCCTGTTCGCCATTTTCTTCCCGTTCGCCGGCCAGGGGAGTGCTCGCCGGATTCCGTTTGCCGGCGAGGCACGCCCTCTGGTGGCGCTGGCCGACCCCCGTCAAGGACGGCGGTGATGGCGGCACTAGGTTGCTCCCGATAGTGTCGCCACCAACTGCCTCCTTTTTTTTTGTTTTTCCGCTCCGCCTCTTCTGTAAGCAGTGCGCAACGCAGATGAAGAAGATGATGAGACTTGGTTTTTGGCCAGGTCTGGCCCAATTCGGCCAGACCTAGGCTCCAAAAAAAAATGGCTTTGGGCTTGCCAGAAATTTGGCCTAAAATTTTTTGGGCCTGCAGAATTTTTTTTCTTTTTCTCTCTTCATCATATTTAGCTTCTTCTTATGGGTTTTATTCAAATGATTTTTATTTTTTTTTACCTAAAGTTGATATAAATTATAATTCTTGAACAAATTATTCTGTCTCAATTTGTTTGAATTTTAATTTAATATTGAATTTCAGTTTAAATTGTATTCAGTATTACAATTTAATTGTGGAGCATGAGTTAATAATATGCATAATCTGAACATGTTTTATTGTTTATTGCGTTAATTATTTGATTGTTATAATTATGCGTATGTTAGAAAAGCATGTTCTTTAAGTATGCATTAGTGCCTTTAGGTCTGAATTATATGCCTATTAAGCATGTTATAGTGCCTTTTAGGTGAATTTAGTGCCTTTTAAGGATAGATTAAGCATGTTAGTTTACTCATTTTGTTATTGGCTCCCGCTCGTGTCTTTCTAAAGCTATAAAGCACATAAAGTAAATCAATGTTCTAGTTTACCCAAATTTAAAGCCTTATCCACAGGTTTATAACCATATTATAGATCATCCAAACAATTTTACTTCAAATATGAGAATACATGACTTAGGGAAGTTTTCTTGGGAGGTATACTAGTTCTATGGCCCTAGCTTAAATGCCTTGTTGCTACTGTCCCCTTGCAACGCTACTCTGTCTAAGGAGTTGGTATTTAACCGAGCTTCGTCTCGACCAACTTTCCTGGGAGTATACCTAAAGATTGTCTATCATGTTTTGGTTTAATTTGTTTGCTAGGCTTTAAATTCTCCTTTGCCAAGTAATACAGTTTTTGTATTAAGAGTAGCCACAACATCTTTAATTGCTTAAATTGTATTCAGATTAACTCACATAAAAGAGTTGGCAATATCCTTGTAATTAATTCTATATGATATGACAAAATTTAGCCCACAGACAATTTTGTTGTATTTGTAGGATTGGATTAGGATGAAATGTCAGACTATGATCATAATTTGCCCACATGGATTATGTATCAGCATATAGTTTTGGTAGTTTTTGTCATCAAGGGTGGAAACCCAAACCGTACACATTCCCTGGTTTTCACCATTCAGTTTGGTAAATTCATTATGCGTAAAAATTTAGCCACAGGCAATTTTTATGGCATTTGAATTTATCTTTTGGCATAAGTTGCATTGGCAAAATATGCACTTTAGTTCATTTATGCCTCGAAATCAAAACTAACCATTCATAATTTCCTTTCAGAATTACCCAACTAGCTTACCCATTCATGTTCCGATGCTTACTCCTAATAATTATCGCCACTGGAAGATTCACTCCTGATCTACTTTGGCATGAAAGAGATGGACTATGCTGTTTACATTTCAGAGCCCCAGCTATTAAACCGCGACCGAGCTCTCAAGAAGCCAAAGACCTTTGGGCTAAGTGGGAGACGATCCAATCGCATGTGCATTTTTTCATTCAGTCTTGGGTTCCTAGTAATAACGTCGCACGGTTGATACACTTAAAACCGCTCCAAGAGTGTATTGAGGCCATTGACAAGAAGTTTGAAACTTCTGACAAATCCCTAGCAAGCACCTAATAATGCAGTTCACCCTCCCTTCGTTTTTCTCCTGCCGATGGTGTGCGCAGTCACATAATGCAAGCTAAGTGACATTGCACACAGCTTGACAAGTTGAAGATCAAGCTGCCAGACTCATTTGTAGTGCATTTTGCACTAAACACTCTCCTCCCCCCTAGTATAGCACCTTCAAATTGCTTATACACACATGCAAAGAAATGGTCTATTAATGATCTTATAATAAGTGTTGGCAAGAAGAAGGAGACTACGCCAGGAAAAAAGGGGAATGTCATGCTTGCTATAGCCAAGCTAAGGAGATCTGGAAAGCCCGCACACTACAGCTAAAGGGAAAGCAAATTATCCCCTCAGACCGACATTAAGAAAGCACAGAAATGCTTCTTCTGTAAGAAGAAAAGGGGCATATGAAGAAGGACTGTGCGAAGTTTAAGAAGTGGATGTCTGAGAAGGTATGCTCTCCTCATTTTTCTGTTTGAATCCAATATGTCATACGTTAATGCTAACACTTGGTGGATTGATTCTGGTTCACAATCCACATTGAAAATTCTTTACAGGATATGCAAAATCTGGACAACGATGTCAAGTGAGCGAAACATCTTCTCCGGAAATAAGATGGGCTCGCCGGTTGAAGCTGTAGGGACTTGCAGGCTGATTTTAGAAAGTGGCTTCGGTTTTGAATTTAGAAAGGACATTTTACGTACCAACTTTTTCACGAAATTGGTTTCCATTTCGAGACTTGTACTTTTGGGATTCAGTTTTAACTTTCAGACAAGTATTTTAAATTGTTTATAATTCTAACTTGTATTGTGGAAATGGTAGGCATTGTCTAATGGTCTTTTTGCTTCACCCTTACAAACGTGCAAGTTATGATTCCCTTACATGTTCAAAGCTGGGCCACCAAACGGTGTAGTGTTAACGATTAAATCTTCAAAATGTTGTTGGCATCGGAGACTTGGGAAAACATCTTCCCCTTGATCGCATTAAAAGGTTGGTAAATTGGATGAAGTACTTAATCTAAAACCCTCCTAAGACTATACTGACTTTGAGACTTGTTAGACTGGGCTATAAAAGGCAAGCAACTAACAAGTCAAAGAAAGGTGGGCCAAATAGAGTTCAACAAAAAATTGTTAGAGATACATTCATACTGAGCATATGCTGTCCAGATATGGATATGGCAGGGTCAGAAAATTTCATACCATTTTTTTTTTTTTTTTTTTTTTTTTTTTTTTTTTATAATGAATTCTCTAGATTTACCTATGTGTATTTACTTCATCATAAATTGAAGCATTGGTGCTTTAAAACCTTTAAGGCTGAAGTTGAAAACCGCAATGCAAGAAGAAAATACAAATAGTTAAGGTCAGACCCAGAGGTGGTGGAATATTATGTAAGATAACAAACAGAAAATGGACAAGCTTTGGGGTCCGTTGCTAAAATTCTTTCAAGAGCATATGGGATTGTTTTGCCCAATACACTATGCGGTTCCCCCGGATAAAAAATGGTGTTGCTGAAAGATAGGAATCAGAGCTCTTTTGGACATGGTGGCGGAGTATGCTAAGCCAACTCCCACTTCCAAAATCATTGTGGACCGCGGTCTCAAGACGGCAACGTATATATTAAACGCGGGTCCGACCCAGGGCTGTCTCCAAGACACCTTTTGAGCTTTTGCAAGGTTGGAAACCGCGAGTTTGCTTCATATGCGTGTTTGGGGGGGGTTGTCGCGTCTGAAGGTGAGGATTTATAACCCACATGAAAGAAACTTGAAACGCGAGGACGATAAGCTGCTTTCTTTATTGGGTTATGCAGCAGTCCTTTCCTAAGGTTATAGGTTTATTGTCGCAAAAACATACACTCAGGATGCTGGAATCGAGAAATCTAAGTTTCTTGAAGATGACTTGATCAGTGGGCAGAGCATCGATTTAAGGACTTAGTTTCCTTTATTTGATCATTTTGACTCCTTGCCCTTTCAACTCATCTAAACGGAGTTTGGCACTTATACGGCAGACGCACCTTCCAAGTCCGCTTGCGATTGTACAACCCAATTATTGGATTCCACAAGCTGTTGAAACTCACGCATTGGAAGAACAAGTTCAAGACCTTACAGCCACCTCCTGAACTAGATTCGAGCCATGGTTTGAACCAAATCAGGATTTTCAGCAAGATCGCTGAAACCCGCACGAGGACTGAAGTTGAACCAATTCAAGAACTTCCATCCAGTCCTGAAGAGGAAATTCGCCCAACAACCTTCACCGAGGTACTGGGTGTTCCAACATTAAGAACGGTCTACCCTCGGAAGCGTTTCGGCAAATCCAGGCCCTATTACGTATCGTATCTACAAAATCTGACAATTGGAGCTAAGATGATCCCCATAAACCGTTTTCACCCGAGCTACGAAATTGGTGCAGGCAGTCCGATTTGTGGTTAGAAGCCATGAAAGATGAAATGAATTCCATGAAGAGTAAGGAGTTTGGAACCTTGTTGAGTTACCTAAATAGGGCCAAGCCGATTGGCTGAAATGGGTATTTAAACCGCAAAAGAGAACTCATTGGTAACATTGAGATGTTCAAGCCAGACTCGTTGTAAGGGATTACTCAAAAAGAAGAATTGATTACAAGGAGCACTTTTCCCTCCTGTATAAAAGAAAGATTCTCTTCCCGAATCATTCTGGCTTAGTTGCACACTTTAACCCTTGAGTTGCAACAATGGATGTGAAACGCGCGTCCTAAATGGTGATCTAGAAGAGGTAAGTTTATATGAAACAACCTGAAGGTTTCTCCCTCTAGAGGGGTGAGGATTATGGTGTGTAGGGCTTAGGAAGTCCATAAATACGGTTTAAAAACAAGCCTCCCCGTCAGTGGTATAGTTAAGTTTGACGGGTCATTTCATCATTTGGTTTTGTTGAAAGTCCTTAGATCGCCTTTGTATATAACAGAAAGTTAGTGGATAAAATATGTTACCTTGTTTTATATGTGGATGATAATGCCCTATCGCCACCTAATGAGGTGGGGAATGGCTTTCGTGATCGTGAAACAGTTCCTTTCCAAAAATTGTTGAAAATGAAAGATATTGGGTGAAGCTCTTATTGTCATTGCATAAAGATTCCAGCAGGGATAGGTCCCCGGGGTATACTGGGTCTATCGGGAGGAAACCCTATATTAACAAGTTTTGGAAAAGATTTCGGATGCAAAATGTTCAACCAATGTTGCTCCATCGGCAAAGGGGATAAGTTTAGTTTGGAGCCAATGTCTAAGAATGACTTGGAAAAGGAGCGTATGAAGGATATTACATATGCTGAAGGCGGTTGGGATACTTGGCTATATTCAAGTTTGTACAGAGGGCCTGATATTGCCTTGCCGTCGGTATGTTGGGGCGGTAGCTTGCATAATCCGGGCCATGGATCACTGGGGTAAGCTGTGAAGAGAGTCGTTCTAAAAGGTATCTTCAAAGGTACTAAAGATTTCAAAGTTGGGTTTTAGCAGACGGACATCCCTTTTGGGATGTTGTTGGTTATTTGATACGGACCCTTCGCTGGCTGTGTTTGATTCTCGAGGTCAACTTCCGGGTACGTCTTCATAATTGGCCCGGTGGGGGGCTATTTCATGGAGAAGTGTTAACAATCCCTTATAACTACTTCTACCATGGAAGCGAGTTCGTGTCCTGTTTCGAGGCTAGCTTCCCGAAGGTGTGTCGGCTCAAGATTTCATCCTCTGGACTTAGAATTGTGGATTCATATCTAAGCCACTTAAAAGTTTATTGTGACAACTTAGCCTGGGCAGTCTTCCCTAGCTAAGAACGAAAAATATGTTGGTGAGTCGAATAAACACATCGACATACAAGTTCTTAGGCCATAGGGAGCGTGTCAAAGAATAAAGTTGTATTCATTGAACCATTAATGACTGAGTTGATGCTAGCAGATCCCTTTACTAAAGGCATGCTCCGTTTAAATTTAAGGATCTGATTAAGAAAATAGGACTTTCGTCCTCTTTGTAATTTGTATATGCCATTCAGTTGAATAATGAAATTCTTTTGCACTTCAGTTTTTCTTCAGATACTTCAGATATTTTCTTTGAGTGTGTACACAATTCAGTTTATCTCAATAAGAAAAATATACTTCAGTGGACTTGAAATGAACATATGGTTTGTTTCATTAAGGTTTGATTACCTAAAGTACTCCAATGCAATTTGCATTTGATCATAATGGATATTATTTGCGCTAAGAAGGACATATCATTATGATTGGTATAAATCCTGTTTTTGAGTTCCGTATTTGCACCAAGTGGGAGAATGTAACGTTTTCCTTATATTGTTATTATTATTTTTAAGTCTATTATTTATATAATAACAATAATATTTAAGTGGTGCAAATTCAATAGGCTGACTAAGTATTAGAACTTAGTCCGCATTAGGTAAATTGGTTACCTACATTGATGGGATGTAGGTTATTTAGACCCCTAAGTCCTCTCACTGCTCAGTTGACGTATCATACACCTATCTAGAGTCACTGAGAGAAGTGAGAGAAACTAACTGAAAACTTACGCAGATTCTACAGCAGCCCGAGGAACTTCTGGCCACGAGTCCCTGGGTGATGAAGAATCAAAGCTATGGCTGAGTTGGTGATCCTAACTCTTTTCCATTAGCCACGTATTTACTGTTTATAACGTGGATTATGTGCTTACAACACACACACACACAACATATTATGTAGTATATATATATATATATATATATTATATATATATATATATATATATATTATAGTAGTATTATATATATATATCATTTCTTTTATATTAATAGTGAGGAGTGTATATTTACTATATGTTCGGTGTGTCTCATCTCATCTTACTAAGCCGAGATTATAACAATATATATATAGGTATAAGGATGATTTCATAGCCACAACTAACCCAAAAGAACTCTAACAGAAACCTTAGGACTCTAACGAGACAAACAAACTCCAAATCATTCTAACACTCCCCCTCAAGTTGGAGCATCCAACTTGTTATATATGTAACACATGAACCATATGACCTAGACTCATAACTTCCAAGGCTAATGCCCACGTTTTGAACCACTCGAACAACCTTCGAACCACGCTATGCCAAACCATTCCACAACGCACCTTGTCGCACACCATATCGTACCTGCCTCTCACTCCACAAACCCTTGGCACTGTTAGACCACAGTGCACCTGTCCTCTCACCATGCACCCTTATCAACACTGCCTAACACTACAACGCTTCCCTGGTGCATGCACGTAAACTGATTCACTTTGAATCATTCTTCAGCCGTCGGCCTCCCGCGGGCATATGCTGTAACACCCCCCAAAACAAGACCTAAAAAACAAGTCTTAAACATGCAGATTAACAACAAAACTAGCACAGCGGAAGATAAACGGAAACTGGATATAAGAAATCCAAAAAGGGGTGTTATGCCACGTATACCACACTAGTAACGCTAAGGCAACAATGTGCAAGTGTATGATACTATCTATCCAAAAACATCAAACTAAAACAGTCTAAAACCATTGGCGGCACAGGCTCCAACAAAAAGTCTAAAGATACAGGTGCTAAGCTACCAGGCTCTGGACATCGCGCTCGATACACATCACCTGAAAGATACAAAGATAAACATCGGGGGCGACGCCCGGTCAGCGATAATGCTGGTAACCCACCAATACCGTTAAGTATCATAAATAGGTAGATATAAGATATAAAACCATTTTCGAAACGGAATACATATATATAGTTTAAAAAGCAAGATCAAAAGACAAACACAAGACTCATCACTCACAAGGATAACACCGGGAAACACTCCCAACCACAAAGGTCAAACCAGCACACAAGGATAGACTCACCCACGGCAAACAGCATGCCAAAACACCACAAACTCCGTGACTACACACTCACATAAGCACTAATCGTGCAATCAGGTAGGAGCACACAA
>VALG01009098.1:0-43673 GCA_009835305.1 Ipomoea purpurea | reverse complement strand
GCCTATCAAGAGGATAAGGCTCTGGCAAGAAGGAGATCTCTTGGGGAAAATAAAGCTAGTTTGGATTGAAACAAACTTGATGGAATATCTTTAATTCTTTCTCTACTGTTCCTTGATATCAAGTGCATCATTGCATCCTTGGCACGTAAAAGTTCCTCTTGGCAATAAGAACAGCAGCTACTTCATCTTGAACACTTGAAGATAGAGCTGAAATGCTATCCACTGTAGGCATTTCGCTGATCACTCTGAGATATCGGATTGGTAAACAATTGAAAAGTGAAATGCAAACTGAAAATACACCAAATCACTCTTGATATCTCTCTTGGTTTCCATGCATAATCCAAAGCTCTGTGTCTCTTCAACACTAAGCATCTGAATGGAAAGTGCGCTTGCAACTCTTAAAATTTCATGGTTGGTATACATGTGACTCCTCACCAGAGCCTATAACTTGACTATAAAATATCATCGAACAACGGATCTCCAGCAACCCATAGAACCTGCAGCCCTGACAGATGCTCTCTGTAGTCACACCAAATGCCTCTCCAAAGTCATCATGGAGAATCAGAACACCACCAGAAGCTTTTGCCCAAGAGGTTGCAGAACAGTACCCGAACTGGACATGTACCAGCACATAATATGTAATGACTGTACTATGCCTGTGCGCCTTCACGACCTAGATTTTCCATCCACTTGAATGCTGTTTCTCCATATGGGGATAGTTGGATGAGAAAAAAGAATAAGGACTGAACCAGGCCACATGTATTTGGTCCCCAGCACAGACAATTATCCTACTGTTTCCTCCAGGTCTTTAACAACCCCCCTTGACATTTCTGCTGAAGGCCTTGAATTTTGCTAGAGCACTTCCACTGCAGTACCCAGAACAGATCTCTCGAAGCCCTCTGGATATTAAGTTTATATGGCTCAGAGATGAGAATTTGAGCAACAGGAAGCGAAGCATGCATAGGTGAAAGTATATCCCTTCATAGATCAATGCTTTTAGAGATTACCTGAGATGTGATCTGTTACCAGGAAGGTACATCAGCAGATGCCATTTGATTCTTCTGAGAAATCATAGACTGAACACTGTGCGACACAACACATAATTCCAAGTCTTTGTTGTTGGGGGTAAGTGAATCTACAAAAGCGTGCAAGGAGCTTTGTAGATGCTGCAGGTGTGGTTCATCTAAACACTCATCTATAACAAGAATAATTGGTGCGGAACTCTAGATATTGAGACTGGGAAAAACCAGGTCTTTTATTCCCAGTTTGGACATAAATCAACTAACGGTGATGACAGTTCTGGCAGATTGCGAGCTCTCCTTGCTAGAAGCCAAATACCGACCTTCACTTGCCATTCAGATTACGACAAATTACACACTGCCACTGACCAGAACCAGGTTTAAAATATGCAATAAAGGTTGGATAGGCCCCAATTATGACAGCGAATGGGATCACGCTGAATTATTTGAGGACCTAAGGATACCCCCTGCCTGGGGAAACTAATGCACAAACCCTAAAACTCAGAACATTTGCTAGTTTTCTCTGTTTCATACCTGATAAGAAGAGAATCATATAAGAAAGAAACATTAAGTAACAAGATTCATATCCAGCACATTTACTAGGGAAAAAAATTACTCCATATTATATATAAAGAGATAAGCATTCACTAACTGCAATTTTTTAGAATGATTAATTGCCTAGAGAAATACATAATTTTCATTAAATTAAACAAGAGATTTCATGAAATATACTTATAAGATGAAAACAAAATTTGGAGATTCTGTAGAATTTGTCCATTCTTCTCTATCACCAGAAGTCTGGTGCAGCTCTCAAGAGCCATTAGAAAATGGGAGGAGATGATGTGCGGTAGGATGAAACCTGAAGAGAAACACAACAGGCTGAGATGTGCTGATGATTGTTCGAAAAGCACACGCAGCAGGTTGAAGTGGGTGGGAGAACATGGAGCGTCAAGGTGGAGGCCAGTTGGGAACAGGCTCCAGTTCTAATCCCATTGGCTGCGTGAATAGTAGATTAGGGAGGTCTTAATGATGCGGCAGAAGGAAACCTGGTATAGGTGTTACATTGTGGTGGATGGAAATTTGGACCAGATGTGAAGGGGAATAAGGGAGGAGGAGGCTTGAGTATTGATCCGGAAGAGGGTGAGTGGGTACCTTGGTCGGAGGGGGTTGACAGTGCGCACGTGATACCCCAACAGGAGCAGTGAGGGTTGAGGCCAGTTTGACAATTTAAAATTAGCTCAAGAACATCAAATAAAGAAAAAAGATTTTTGAAATTAAACCAAAAAGCTCGATTTAAGTGACAAGCCCAGTCCATAAGGACGAGATGAGAAAAAAGGTGAAACTTTACGAGTCACGATTTACAGGGGAATGTCAAAAATGTATGCTAAAAGTATATTGAAAAAGACAGGGAGGCAGGGAATTAGAGTGGCAGGAAAGAGAAAGAAAATGCAGCGAAAAACCCCCGGAAGATACATTAAAACCTGGGAAATGAGAAGAGTTCCTTGCGAAATTGCGAGCATGGCCCTTAACCGGAAGCAGCGGCCCGTCAACTATCTAAGAACAAGGCGGAAATATGATCAATCAAGATAACACCTATCATCAGCTTTGGAATGCACGCCGGATCTTAAAATTTTAGGGGATAATATTTCGGATAATAATTCAATAAAAGGAATTAAATTGAATCAAGATAATTAACGAGGCATGAATTGATAGATTGAAATCACAAAGAGATTTTGCATACACTGAAGGGCGAGCGGGGTGAAAGACATCGAAATCAGGGGAGATTTTGCATAAAAGAAATATCGATGATATCGACCGGACCGCAATTGGATCCTCTGAGCGTCGGAAATACTCGGGTTTCGGAAACTGGGATACTTGGGTTCTGCCGGCAGCCCCTCCCCTTCTGTCGCTCAATGCTTTGCTTCTTCTGTCTGATGGATAGTGCAAGTCGACGACATGTACGGAAATAACCTTTCTCTGTAAGATTATTAAGAGCTTTTATATTAATTAATTATAAAAATAAAATAAAACTGCAACTAATTTACACTCTCGCGCTGAGCTGGCAGTAAAGCTACTCACCATTGGTTAGAATTACGAACGCAACGTCCAACGTGTACATCTCACATTTTAATTTGGTCAGACTACGACCGTTACGATTGACTGCCCTGCCAAACTGTGCCTTTTCCGCAGATACCATGAGATTTATTTGAAAATTACCGATTTGGTCCCTCGATTATAAGGATTTCACCAATTTGGTTATTGACTATTAAAATTACTCAATTGATTATCAACTATGACATTTTTACTTGATTTGTCTTAAGTGTTATTTGCAAGTCAAACTTAAAGGGCAATTTTGATTTAAAAAAAAAGTATATTCATTCTTATTCTGTAAATCTAAGTCGTTTGTTTTATCTAGGGCAATTTCGAACATCATTCGATTCTTATAGCTGGGATGAAGATAATTCACGCACTTTGGTTGCATATTGAAGCTGCGACTTGCTATCGAAAACAAATAACATATCTATATAAACAAACGACTAAACCCTAAACCTTAAAACATTTCTAATTTATTTGTTTAGTTCATATGTGTTGCTGGGAATTCGAACCTGAATTATTTTAAAGGGGAGACGCGCGTTTTTTAAAAAACGACGTCGTTTTGACATCGCCTATGCACCATGCATGGTGCATACGGATGTACAGCATAACTATCCGGGACGGGCTGCCCTTACCTAGGCCCATATTCTTGACGGGTTTTTTAGCCCACCTCGCCAAAAGGCGGGCTTTGACGGGCCCCGCCAGCCCGCATTGACAACTTTAATATCTCTCCATTCTTTGACTTTTGATTTTTCATATTTTCCTTTATCCTTTATATTTATTTATTTATTATTTATTTTGGGAGAATATGAAAAGTAAGGGGTCGTTTACCAAAATGGAAAAATGGAGAATTTTCTGGAAAAATGGAGAATTTAGAAGTAGAAGAATGGAAAATGGAAAACTTGTTTACTAAATTTATATCTCCAATTTTAATCTCATCTCCATTCTTCAACTTTCTATACAATTTTAGAGAAAAGAAAATGCACATTCTCTAAATGAGGAATGGAGAAAGCACGGTGAACAATAGCATTGCTAAGAGGTCAACTGTTTGAATCTTGCTGCTGCTTCTTTGCGCCTTTAATTTTATTTTATTCTTCGTATTACTATTGTCTTTATAATTTTTGTTATTAATTTATTATTATCATTATTCTTATATTATATTATTATTATTATCATTTTTTTGAAATTTATTATTATTATTATCATTTATTATTATTATTATTATTATTGTAAAATGTTAAAATGATATATGGGATGATTGTATTCAACAAAATTAGAAAATTAGAGAAATGAAGAACTAGAGGAATGATGAATGAAAATTGAAAAATTGGAGAAATGGAAAACTGGAAGAATGGAAAAGAAAAACTGGAAAAATAGAGAAATGAAAAACTGAAAATGAAAAAACAGAGAAACGAGTAAACGATCCGTAATTTTGTACTTTCCATAATGAGAGGAGGTTAAAATAATCTTTAAGAAAGAATGGCCACCATTATCAATGTGTGCGATGCTTCAAGAATCCTTGGAACAACTATTTGCCGCAACATCGACCAGAATGACTAGGAAAGAAGGATTAAGGAATGTTTTAATAAATCAAATATATAAATTGTATTTTTGTCTTTAAATTGTAAAAGTTTATGGATGTAATTTTAACAGAAGATCAAAATGGTTAACATTTCAAAAATACAGTAACTATAATGAATTACTAATTTGGTCCCAAATTAACGGTTCACTAACAGTCAAACAAACGGAGAACTAAATTGGTTAAGATTTTTAAAATTGAAAATATAGTCAAGAGACGAAATTTATAATTTCGTTATAGTCTAGAGACCCATTTCGATAATTAACTCTTTAAATTCTTCATTTGATTTTCAAAAAAAAAATTCTTGCTTTAATTTTATTTTCAAAAAATTACAATGTTTACCCTTTTAATTCCCTCCTTCCCCTCAAACACCTGTGTATTGTTCTGCGAATTGGATTATTGGAAGCATCATAGTCCATCAGTATCCAAGAGCTGCTCTGTTTACGGAATACCGCGTGGGTAGGGTTCGGTTGGGTTGGGTGTGCAGTCTGTACTTCAATAACTATAATCGGGTCATCGTTGCTGAGAGAGAGAGATGGCGGGGGGAGACGGGGAGGAGGAGTTAGGTCATTCTGCGGCTCCGGTGAGATTGATGAATTTTGTATCTGAAGAGCAGTTAGAAGAGGCTAGGAGATCCCGTGGCGCTCGGGTTGAGGACGGAACTGCCAAAGAGATAGGTCCCTGTACGAGGTCATGTTGTGTTATGCTTTATCTTAAACTACTATTGTAAATGTTTTGTGGGCAGGAATATATTATGCGTTGGAGTGGCAATTCAATGTCTGCCTGGCCTAATTCAATCTGGAAACATGACGAATATGACTAAGTTTTGCAGCACACAGCTACTCGCTTGACTTCTTCTCAATTACAATTTACAGATTTTAAAGGAGAACAAGGACAAGAAAGATGCTGAATTCAACGAACGCTTCAAGCACAGTAATTTTTTTTTCCACCTTTATGTGGTTTGCATCTATATTACATGAAAACACTTTGATCAGTTCAGCCTGGGTGACTAAATATTTATTTTCCCAATATTTATGGCAACTATGAAGATTCTTTAAATTTACTTTCAGGACCCCCCAAAGCACTGGATGAGGATGAAACTGAGTTTTTAGATAAACTTGAGGCGGTAAGACTTTTCTTAGTAATTAATTAGCCACTATCTTGTACTTGACTGTCTCAGCTTCATTATGACTGCATGCTTAAGGTTTTCCCTTTTAATTGGCACAAGTATGCTTAAGATTTGATTTTGCAATTTGGTAAGGGGTTTGATTCAGTGTGTTTTACTTTTGCAACTTCTGACCCTTGCTGCCTTCAAAACTAATAATCAAGAGCTTCTTTTAGGTCTTCAGCGATGAATTGCTTATTCTTATCAGATTTCCATTAGCATGCCAGATGTATTTATATTGTGAGAATGGAGAATATTGTAGAAGTAGACTCGACTTTATATTGTTGGATTGGAATGCAGAGAGGTTCTACTTCCTTCATTTCCTTTTTTTTATTTTGTTTGGTAATAAAGGGGGTCAATGCTGAGGGAGGCCTTTCATGTTTCCCATTGACATGCATAGCCTGGTTGCATCCAGTGTTTCCATTCCTAGCAGTTATCAGATTATCTTTTTGATGGGGGAAAAGAAGGGAGAGTACAGAGAGGAAAGGAGAGAAATAAATTAGGGTTGGGAGAAATTAAATCTTATTTTAGGTCACTGAAACTAAATAGACACTTTTTAACTTATAACTAAGCTAGAGTAACATTTGCCTAATGAACTAAAGAGTCTCTTATTGGTAACACAACATTTGCCACTTTAATTCATTTCTCACTCATGTATTCCATTCACCATTCCATATCATCTTTCATGCCATATTGTTTATCAGAATTTATTTATAGTCATCTTGCATATTTGCTAGGTAATCTACTTACAGCTATAATTTTGATTGATTTTATCAGAGATGCATGTGTACATTGTTATGTGTGAAGTAATTTGATAATCTTAAGACCAAGTTTCACTTGTCATAATCGAAAAGAGAGGAAGTAAAATATTGGTTATGAAAAGATTTTTTATGAGTTCTATTTGGGCATGAAAATGTAGAAATTATGTTTTTATGAAATTCTTGTGAATTATGTGCCCATATTCATTCATATTGGTGTTCCTTTAGTCGAGGCAAGAATATGAACGACAACTGGTTGATGAAGAAGCAAAGCAGCTGCGAAGTTTTCAGGTAAGTTGGAACAGTTACTGAGGTTTCCTTTTACCAAACAATGTCATGCACCAGAGTGTTGATTTTAGTTGTTTGGGCCCATTTTTAGGCTGCTGTTGCTGCACAGTCTACCACTGTACATGAGCTCAAGGAGATATCTCCTAAAAATTCAGGTTAGTTGCTGTTACTTTATCTACAAGTTGAAAAGTCATATTGCTAGCCAACTTATTCTTGTGTTAATCTAGAGGTAATAGTGAACTTTACCCACATCATCAACACGTGCTAATACGGAACTAAAGGTTTACGTGTCTGAAAGTGGGGTGTTTGTAATGAAAACTGGCAAGTAGTGACTAGGACCTTTCCTTCCTTCTTACCTAGTCTTTCCGAGCACTGGCTTTGTTACTTAGACTCTTAACTTTACCAACATCATCAACAAAACATGGCACAGTTTGAGTGAAGGATTTGTTCAAATTTAGTCAAGCAATGTAAAACATCATCAATCTGACACTTGAACATGTATTCATATCCAACACTCAACTCTGACTCTGGATGACAAAACTCTCTGGTGCATTGTGAAATCTCATGCTGGTAGATTACATGTTTGGCTTTACCTTTATGTAACGTTTGGTATTAGGAATAGGGTTCATTTTTCTATTTTGCAAAATGTCAAGGGGCACACACATATTATTTGCATGTATATATAATCTTTTGGGCATGGCCTTTGTCATTTAATTATATTTTCCTTTTTGGAAATCTGAAATCCTATTTCTATTCTCTGTGTTTTCATTCTATAAACAAAACACCACTTTATAAAGGGTTTAACCCATTGCTTTACATGCTTGGAAACCAGTTGGTTTAGATGCTTGTTACTCCCTTGTGTAAAAGAAAAAACAAATTGACACCATAATCTCACTCTAGTTATGTAAATAGAGAGTAGGAGGAGAGTTCATCTTGCATTGACTTGTGTTCCAACGTGCTTAGTTCTAATCCATTCATACAGGAACAAAGAAGTGCTGGGAGGAAGAATCCTCAGCCAAGCCCTTGGGAATGTTGATAAAAGTTAACACAAGTGAAA
The DNA here is from genome assembly GCA_009835305.1 of Ipomoea purpurea. Classification (NCBI taxonomy): domain Eukaryota; kingdom Viridiplantae; phylum Streptophyta; class Magnoliopsida; order Solanales; family Convolvulaceae; genus Ipomoea; species Ipomoea purpurea. The sequence continues at coordinate 35,713 of VALG01009098.1, read as the reverse complement.
AAGCTAAGGTAGATGATGCAAATTTGAAGCAGCTTTGATGACTAGGACAATGTCTTATGGTAATGCAAAAGATCTTGTCACACACAGGATTCCCATGGATACCATGAAAACAGGAATGACTGAAGTGATGACGACAAGTCTGGTTCCGTTGCAAATGGTAGTTTAGTTCAATACAGTGATGAAAGCGATGATGAATAGTTAGTTAGTTAGGTGTGCTTATATTTGTACTTGGCTTGTTGAGATGAATTTTCATAATCTTAATTGACGACCGAACGATGCACTCATCGATGATCATGGATTGTGGTTTTAGGCTTTTAGCTCTAGCCCAATAGCCTTTCCTGGAAAAGGGGTATTTGTTACTTGGGTCTCATCAGAGAATATTATCTCGGCTCGCAAAGCGCGTTTCTCCCAGATAGATTAATCACTGACAACCTATTGATGCTTTTGAGGTGGGTCACTGCCTAAGGAAAAAATAGCTGGGTCATATGGGGTGTGTTGTTCTCAAATTGGATATGGCCAATGTCTATGATCTTATGGAATGACCTTTTATTAAAAGGATGATGCAGGGGCTGGGTTTTGAGGAGAAGTGGATATACTTGATTATGATGTGTCTCACTATTGTGAGAGACAAGGTTTTGGTAAATGGTTGCCCATTGAATCTTATTATCCCCTCTTGTGTATTAAGACAAGGGGACCCCCTTTCCTTTTTATTTGTTTATTATTTGTGCTCAGGGTTTATCTTTGTTACTTGTGGCTCGTGGTGCCTGGTCTCTTTTATTTTTTTGTGACATTCAATTATTTTTAAAGCAAATTTGCAGGAGGTTTTTGGTGTTAAGATGTGTCTTTAGATTTATCTGAATTGTGTACCGAGACTAAATTTCAAAGCTTTACTCACATTGTGGTGGTAGCATGGAAAAGTCATCCTTCTTGAATACTCTGACTAGGAAGATGATTTTTAAGTAAATTTTGGTTTCACCACTCGACCTTGGGAGTTTTAAGAAGTAGGGAGATCATGCATGCTAGTTAGAGCGCCACTTGTTCTTCACCTGAAATGAGATTGACTTTCATATGTTGTTAAACAATCAAAGTCTTGGAATAGAAATGGTTGAATTAGTGCAATAGTAATATTGATCTGCATCATATGAATGCTTTATATGAATTTTTAATTTCTTCAAGTGAAGGAAAAATTGTGCAAGTGATCAACTCTTAAGTCTCGTTGTTGAGAGATATTTGAGTTAGAACATATCCATGGTGTATGAGACTAATTTCTTATAAGAATAATGATGTGAAATTTTTGTGAGTAGGTTGTTCAACTTGATATAGCATGTGAACAACATTATTTACGTGGCTTACTAACAATGAACATTTGTATATATATTATTAAATTATTGGTTGAGTCATATTAAAATACCTATAATTCCTAGTTAAAGGGTAATCATGATGAGTTGAGATAACCAAGTTTGTTGAATTATATTCAACTATTGAGTATGTATCAGGTAAAAGTACAAAGTTACTATAATGCTCCACAGAGGAAATTAGCAAAACTCAGTCGGCTAATATTAGAGCACCAAAATTAATCTGGGTAAGAAGATCAAATACCTTTTGACAAAAATATTTGTAAGTGTTTGCATTTGTTGGGGGTAATTAATTCCTTATATTTTATCAAAAGTTTCTCTGTGGTATTGAGAATAATGATGAAAGAGAATGTTTCATGTTAAACATGAAAATTTCAATGGATTATGTATGAGTAAACGAAGTACTCGTCAAAGTGCATGTAAGTTTGATCAAAAGAATCAACTTACTTAAGAGCTAATTATGAGGATTAGTCACTAAAATCATTGAAAGGACTTAAAGTTCAAGTGGTAATGAATTCATGGTGGGTCCCACTTCGGTCAAATGAAACCATGAAAAGAGTTTCAAAATAGTATACTAGTTGGTCATTCCTAACATGTGTGTACTTGTGAGGTTGAGCCACAGGCTCTTAATGAATTCATATGACTCTTTGAGAATGGTGGTTTTTGTTGAGACAAACCTGATGAATTCACCGCATAATGACATGAGTACAAAGTGCTCTGGTGGACTTATACTCAATTGGGGTGGTCTATGTTGAGGTAGACCTAAAGAGATCCCTGACTTGAAGTGGAAAAGGGCTAACCGTCTCTTATGAAAGATAATGAGGTTATCCCAAAGAAGCCGGTGACTAAAACATGGTGATAATCGTGCCAGTTGTGGGGGGTGTCCAACACCTTCAACCACATTGCTTGATTCACAAACTATTCATTTGCATTGTAAAAACAGTGCCTATGATAGAAAAAAAGGCTTAGAACTGAATTTATGTCTTTAACTACTCTATAAGCCTTTAAAGGTGGTCTATATTAGATAGATTGATAGAGTTAAAAGAAGTCTATATTGAAGATGGACTTGGCAAGACATAAAAATCTACAATGTGATAAGGCTTTGTCAGAGTTAAAAGTCTAGTTGAATAGATTTGACAGGGGCTTTTTGGGCAGGTCATAAAATAGACATAACAGACTTGAATACTGAAGGTATTCATAAGAAGTCAATAGTTTGACTTTCGTAGAACCTGCTTTTTTGAGTTGATGTGTGCATTAGGATTCAAAATTTTATCTAACAGTGAGTTTAAGACTTCATATCACTACTCGGAAAGAAAATTACTCAGTGTCACTATGTCCCATTTAAGTTCCCACAAACACTGACATTAAGATCACTCATTTTGTATTGACTCAGACATCTTTTTTCCATTCCTTGCATATTGTGGGGGATTGTGGGAAAAATGTAAGCCACTCATTAATTATGTGGTGTTTTAACCTTGACTACAAAATAATTAGTGTGGTTTATACCTTTACCACAATTAATGAGTGGATTAAGATCCTTTAAATAATATGAGGCTAAATTAAATGACCTCTATTATTTAAGACAGGGCCTACTTTGAGTTTAAAGACACCCAGGAAACATTTCCTTTTATCTCTTCTTTTATGATCTGCTAGTTAAGTCTGAGCAATATTGAGGTTCAGCTTACGTTTAAAGCTGATGATTGCTAAGCGTAGGATTATTCTGTGTACGCTGTCGAAAGCGTACGATTTGTCCGCACTGCGCCGTCACCCTGGACAAATAAACGCTTTTAAGGTAGTGTTATTATAGACACGACACAGACCTTCTTTTCATCATACATCCATTGTGTCCTGTGTTTACTTAAAAGGTGCCCAGCTCGGCGCGTTGACACTGTGAATATTTCCCAAACAAGTACTTGCTGCTTTTCTTGCTTCTTTTTGCACCTTCTGGGCATCGCTTGATTATCTTCGCATCCACGACGTTCTTATCTTCCCAATCCCAGCTTTGCGAAGAGTCAGAGAAATCAAACCGCCGCATACTCTTCGCAGAAGCTTATACGCGCTCTATCATAGGGCATTCGAACACGATCGTATGCTCGATGTCACCGGTCCGAACGCCGGTGATAAAATAGGAAACCGTGAGTAGGAGGACGGGGCTGAAGGTCACGAAGAGCGGAGTTGCCACGTTGAGCACGATTTCCGTCCCGACCAACGTCAGCCCGGAGAGGACCAACAACGATGCCCCAAACGCAAGTGGAATCCCATTCTTTCACTGCTGAAGATCAACTCTCTGTAAATGTACCAGTACACGACCAGAATGAAGCAGCAGGTATAGTAAGCAAAATCATACGAAAAGAAAAAGGGGGGTATGAGATAACCATAACAAATGCATCGAATAATCGTCAAGTGGTTGATATTATCCCTCTAGGACCAGAACTTCTTGTTTCAGATGGTGAATCTATCAAATTTGATCAACCTTTAACGAGTAATCCTAATGTAGGCAGATTTGGTCAGGGAGAGCAGAAATAAAACTTCTTCACTGCTGCTGTCTCCTAAGTCCTAAAGCACCCTGCATGCAAAACATTATATTATCTTTGGCCTCCCATTGTTTTGATCTTCATACACATAAAGAAGTAGTCTTGGTAGTAGCAGTAGAGATTTCAAGAAAGGAAAATGGCTTCATGGTTGGGATACTACTGTATCATCACTGTAAAGTCACTGTCTTGAATTTTAATTTTAATTTTTTAAAAAACAAATGCAAGTAGAACTTGCTTTTGGCATATATACACTGGGATTCGTGTTTGTCTAATTCTTTTTTTTTTTTTGTTCAAGTTTTAAAAGTTGTTCATTTTTGTCATTATTTATGAAATATTCTTGTCAAAACTCCCTAAAAGATACCTTATTAATAAAGATTTTTACAAATATAAATAAATAAATCAGATGAATTTGGATTTACTGAGATTCAATAATAATATAATTATAATATAGTACTCCAAATTAAAATATAAGTGAGCATTTGAAGCATAATCTTTAAACTATATATAATTATAAACTTGTAACTTGTAAGAAGCCTAGCAACTTTAATGCCCTTAAATTATTGCAATGAAAAACATCATGTGGCATCAGCCATGACGTGAACATAGATAGCAGCGCATCAACAGCCGTTTCTTGAACAAGCCAGCACCACGATCGAGGTCTAATAATTTATTTATGAGTTAATTACCAAAATGGTTCTCTGACTATTGCAAAATTACTAATTTAGTCCTCGACTATTTTTTTTACCTAATAAAGTCCTCAACTATGTAAAAGTTAACCAAAATGGTCCTCTGTCAATATAAGCTTGTAACGTCTGTTAAATTGAAGGGTAATAAAGGAATTTTATGATGCTAGTCGGTCAGCTCGGGCTGCCCACGATATTTAATCCAAATTCTTAATTCTAAATTCAGATTCGAAGGTTAGAGTAGAGCGAGAGGAGCCGCATCAGACTGGTTCGAGAGAGTGGGTTCGCTACGTACCGCTACCTAAATCCCAACAGATTCGAAATAAGAGAGGTTCGAGAGGTCTTCCCAGCAAGATGCAACCTGGGAGTGGGATTCGCGCACACCCTGCACCAAGTAAGTGGTTGTAATTTTATTTCTGTTTGTGTACTGCTTTAGACGCATGCTTTTTTGGGTAATGTGTAATGGTTATGATCAGATACGTTGTTGTTATAGGCTGCATTTTGGCTTTTTGACTGCAATTGGGATATAAGATAGATGCAGGGTGAGGGAAATAAAAGGCCTAGTAACAGTGAGGTTAACTTCATCCTTAGTTGCAAAGAGATGGAAAACAAAAAATTGCTGGAAATAGTAATTGGAACATGGGTGAGTTTAGAAAGGCAGTCTGCACTGATGAACACCAATCGTCCATGATGTTCGCATTTTCAATCTTTGCCCACAGTGACAAATGACAATAAGAGAGGGGTGTGTCGCTATAGTAAACCTTGGGATGACAATTGCTTCCTCGCTGTAGGCATAGGAACGTTATCTTCAAGATTGTTGTTGAAGTCCAAGCGTGGTCCTCCAATGGAGATTCAGAAGAAGAATGCGTGAAGGAAATAACAATGGAAGAAGAATGCGTGAAGCTAGGGTTCAATTGCTAAATAAGAGGAGAAAAATAACAATGAAAGTGAAATTCCTCTATTGCCCTTGACTTAAACAAATTTTTAACAGTTGACCTAACAGAGGACCATTTTGGTAAACTTTTGCATAGTTGAGGACTTTTTTAGGTAAAAAAGTTGAGGACTTTTTTAGGTAAAAAAATAGTCGATGACCAAATTGGTATTTTCGTGATAGTCAGAGGACCATTTTGTAATTAACTCTTTATTTATTTTTGCACCTAAAGCAAGAAGGGCCGGAATCCAAATCATCAAATAGCAAGCGGCCAAGCACCCAAGAGCGGGCCGGGGCAGGGGCGTCAGTTTCAATTAATGTTGTGTTTGTATGTGATTTGCGAATAGAAATAATGGAGGGAACTGATCTGTACTACGTACTATAGAGTATAGACAGCCAAAACGTAACGTACATTTTAAATTATAATGAATGATCAAAGTAAAATAAATGAGTTACATGGATGGATTAGGAGGAAGAGGAAGAAGCAGCAGTGATGTGAAGGGCTACTAGAGAAGCATAAAACCCATCTTTAATATTAATGAGAGTGTTATGATTCCCCTTCTCGACAATGACTCCATTTTTTACTACTGCAATTACATCTGCTCCTTTGATAGTTGATAATCTATGTGCTACCACTATAGTGGTTCGATTCACCATCACTCGATCTAATGCATCTTGCACTATCCTCTCGGACTCAGCATCTAATGCACTAGTCGCCTCATCTAGCAATAATATCTTTGGATTTTTGATCATAGCACGTGCAATAGCCACTCGTTGCTTTTGTCCACCTGACAATTGAACTCCTCGTTCTCCAACCATTGTATCGTATCCCTGCACATGCATGCATTGCATCCAGAGTTACTTTAATTTTCTTGTGACTTGTGAGTGATACATATGATGATGATGAGTAGTAGTAGGTAGTAGGTAGTAGGTAGTAGGTGTACCTGCTGCAAAGCACTAATGAAGTTGTGGGCATTGGCCAGCTCTGCTGCACTTGTGATCTCCGCTTCACTTGCAGCATTGCCTTCTCCTCCCTTCCCATATGCTATGTTGGCCCGAATAGTGTTATTGAATAATGCTGGCTCTTGGCTCACCAGCCCCATCTGCTGCCTCACCCATTTCAGTTGCAGCTTCCGAATCTCTATTCCGTCCAATGTTATCTCTCCAGAATCCGGATCATAGAATCTTTGCAGCAATGATATCACAGTTGACTTCCCACTCCCACTTTCTCCCACTATGGCAACAGTCTGCATGCATGCGCCACATCCATCCATCATATCATATCATATATATATTTACTACTCAATATATATATTATGAATTGAAAGCTAACCTTGCCACTGCGAATTGACAAGCACAGGTCTCTCAAGATCTGGACATCCCGCCTGGTTGGATAACTAAAGCTCACATGTCGGAACTCAATTTCTCCCTTCAAACTTGGCGGTGTCATTCCCGACTCCTCACTCGGATCTATTTTAGATTTCCTGTCTAGGATAGCAAATATGGAAGCAGCCGCACTCCTGGCTTTGCTTGAATCAGGGGCAAATGAGCTTGACTGGGAAATAGCCATAGCTGCCATTGTCAAGGCGAAGAATACCTGCATGCATGTCCCCCTCATTTCATTAGCATTATATTATATTAATTACTGCAAGCCATATATAGTAATTATATATATATACTCACACGAAAACATCTGAGAACGTTATCTTTTTATCCTCAACAAGCCGTGCTCCAGCATAAAAGCTCGTTGCATAAACTAAAAATAACAATGTCATTGAAATTCCAAATCCTGTTCCGCTAATCAGCCCTTGCCTAACTCCTGCCTTCACTGGTCCTTCACACTTTTTTTTGTACATTTCCATCACCTTCTCTTCAGCACAGAATGAAGCAACTGTTCTTATACTCCCCACTGCATCATTGGCAACCTGACTTGCTTCTTCATACATAATCTGCATGCATGCGTGCATATTTAATTCCAAATTAAATTTTTTAAAGCTAGAATCTAGATATATATATATATATATATATATATATATATGCTGCAATGCATGCTTACATTTACCTAGCTAGTCTTCTAGCTATCACGTACACGCTATAATTAAGAAAACGTAACTATATATACATAATACATACCTTTGCATCAGCGCTGAATCCTTTCATGAACTTGATTTGAACATATCCATTCAATCCATCATAGGTATCATAGCAAGTATTATAAGCGCCAACTGCCAACTTGCTTCAAATGCAATAGCTAAACCAGTAGCTGCTGATGCAGTATCTTGGACAATTTGTGCCAGCGCATCTCCTACCAAGCCACGTAGAGTAGATGCATCAGTGGAAAGCCTGGCACCAATTACTCCACTTGAGTGCTCAGCTTCATCAAACCAACCAACCTCCATGTGAATTACCTTTTCAAAACACATGACCTAACCCTTTAATTAACCTACAACCAGCCACACTAAAAAGGTATGTCCTTGCTGGAAATGCCAGCAATGACACCGCTCCAAGTACCACAAAAATTAGTGACCAAAAATTTGCATCTTTCCTTACTTTATGTGGTGACTCATAAAATGCGTTGATCACTTTAGAGATCAAGATACCAAAAATTGGAAGGATTGCACCGTTATATACAGCAGAGACGGTTCCTGCTAAGAGCACTGGAATCTCAGGCTTGTTGAGATAGCAAGGCGACGGATTTGGACCTTCTGATGAGGATTTTCAGAATCTTTCTCTGAACCAACATCTGCTGCAACTGCGGTGGTTTCAGAAACACCAAGTCCAGTGGGCACACCAAATGAGACAGACAATGAATGCCGGCTGCTATTTCCTATTCCAGATGAACCCCGGCTTATAGAGCGTAAAGAGGATGATGCCCTTTGACTAGACTGCCTTCCAAGTTGTTCTGTATCTTTATTTGTTTCTTGCAAATGTACAAGCTGAGAGTATGCTCCCTCAGGGTCTTTGAGTAGTTCAGAATGTGTGCCTGATCAAATATTCATTCCATCCAAAACCAAAAGGATTAGTTATATAAATGGACAGATGGAAAAGGGAGATCAAGTTGGAATGCAAACATGAGATGATGCTCACTCGAGAAATATGAGAATGGCAGAGTTAAGCTGTATGTAATACATACACATTTACCTACCTTTTTCAACCATTTTTCCACGATGAATGACAGCAATCATGTCAGCATTTCTTACTGTGCTCAAGCGATGCGCAACAATGATTGTTGTTCTGTTGACCATAATCCTGTCCAATGCCTCCTGTACAACTCTCTCAGATTCAGCATCTAATGCACTTGTTGCCTCATCTAGAAGTAAAATTCGAGGGTCTTTTAGAATTGCTCTTGCTATAGCAACTCTTTGCTTCTGACCACCAGAAAGTTGAGTCCCATGTTCACCAACCATGGTGTCTAGCCCCTGAAGTTTGGAGTAAACATCGATATGATCTATCAACTAGCTTGTTGAAATATAATGATGGGATCGAATTGGAAGCTAGAATCACATGCATAATGCTGAATTAGATGAGATAGATAAATAATAATTAAGTGTGACCTGTGGGAGCTTGTCAATGAATTTTGCAGCATTTGAGAGCTGAGTTGCTGCTTTGATCTCTTCAATACTTGCATCAGGCTTCCCGTATGCAATATTATCCTTTATGCTTGCTGTGAAAAGCACAGGTTCTTGGCTGACGAGACCAATCTTTTCCCTAATCCACCTAAGCTGGAATTCCTTGAGATTAATCCCATCAATCAGAACTTCACCAGCTTGGGGATCATAAAATCGCTCAATCAGACTGATCACTGTTGACTTCCCACTCCCACTCTGTCCAACTAATGCTGCAGTCGTCGCATTGTGTATGTATAAAGAGAAGCCACTAAATATTTGCTCATCTGGTCTTGCTGGATAACTAAAGTAGATGTCCCTCAGTTCAACATCTCCACGGATGTCATCGTCATCCAATATTTTACCTTTGGTGTCATATGCATCTACACATGGTTTTCTGTCTATGGTCTCGAACATCTTGAAGGCTGCAGCTTGACCTGATGCAAATGCACTCATACAAGGAGATGCTTGACCTAAGGACCTGATCGAATATATATATATAGGAGAAGATCGAATTGAAGTGTTAGATTAGCATGCATGGAATTGATGAATAAATTGCATGCCATTATATTCTAGCTAGCTATATATGTCCCTGGCCAATTCTGATTGATCAATTAACATAATAAATAAAATTCTCAGGATGGGATGGAGGACTACTCACATGGAACCAGCTAATACAGCAATCATTACATTGATCACTTCACCTCCTGTATAACCTTTTTGCGTTATCATCCGGGCCCCAAACCAAATAGCCAAGCCGTAGCTGCAAAATAGAACAAACATAGCTGACCCAAGACCTAATCCAGCAGCCAACCCTTCCTGTATACCAGATTCATAAGCTTTCTCAAGGGACTTATTGTAAGTAGCCACAGCCTGCTTCTCCCCAGTGAATGATGCAACCTAAAGGTAGTAGTAGTAGTATGTAGAGATAGATTGAGATTGCAGTTTAATTTAGGAACTGAATTGAAGGTTGCTAGAAAATATATATTTATGGTTTATTGTATCAGTGAGTGACTGAGTGATTAACAAAAAAAATAAAATTAAGTACCGTTCTAATTGAGCCAATTGTCTGTTCAACCACAGCTGCGGCCTTTGAATACGCAGTTTGGCCACGGGATGCCATCTTGGCTATGACAATAGACATGACACCACCGGATATGACGAGTAGAGGTATAGAGGATAACATGACTAATGTCAGAAGCCACCCTTTGATAAATGCAATCACAAACCCTCCTAGGAATGTTGATACTAACTGAATGAATTTCCCCACCTACAATTAATTAAGAGATGGATGAAAAGTAATATAATTAAGGTTCAATTCGATCATTGTCAGAACATACAAGATAGAACAAGAAGTTAAAGAAAAGCCAGCTGCCATGCTCAGCTCTATGATTTCAAAAAAAAAAAGAGTTGAGCTGCAGGCCGGCCGGTACGGTGCGTGCTAGCTACGACGACCTACCTTCTCTCCCATAGCATCTTGTATAAGAACGGTGTCACCAGACATTCTGCCCACAACTTCTCCAGTATTAGTCTCCATATCAAAGAAAGCAACATCTTGTCGCAGAATGGCTTGCAAATACAGACTCCGAATCCGTGCAGCCTGCCTCTCACCAGTCACCATCCAACAAACAACCTCTGAACAACGTGACAATATATATATAATTAATTGAGATATGAAAGCTATCAAAATGGGATGATATATGTATAGGCACGCATACAGTACAGTACTTACGAAGAAATGAAGCTACGCCAGACCCCAAAGCCAAGTAGACAAATTTCAGCGCCACCTATATATATATATATATATATAGAGAGAGAGAGAGAGAGGCCGGTCAGGTCAGTATGCCAGAGCGGGCTGAGGGAGGACTAATCAATCAGAGCTGCTAGGTACATACCTTGGAAACGGCGTGAACTACATCATTGTCACCTTGATTTTGTCCAAAGGCGTCAGTGACGTCTCCGAAGAGAACGGTCATCAATGGGAGGGAGAGGCCATTGCCAACCGCCGCAATTGTGCCGACAATCATTAACACGATGTCTGTTGAATCTGCAAAGGAGAAGAGCTTGTAGAAAGGTGCGGTTTTAAGAGGAGTATGAGTATCTTCTGCTGCTGCTTCATCTTCTTGCTTGACCCTGTGGACCTCTGCCATTTTATTGATAAATCTTGGATTGACACCACACCACCACCGGCGCCGGTCTCCTCTGATCTGCCTATACTAGCACAGCAGCTTACCTGCGCGCGGTCAGTGCAGCCAAAAGTTTACATATAATATATATGGTTAATTTCAAATTCTTTATTTAGAGATAGATAGATGGGAAGGGAGAGCTAGCGTCAAGAAATACATACTAGTAGATAGATAGCATTAAGTAGACATGGTTGAATATAATGGAACGGAGACGCAGAAATTAAGATGAGAGGCAGGTGGTAATGTAATCAAGTAGTGCCTAGGGTTGCACTGAGGTGAGATGAGCGAGATATATATAGCACGCGCAAAAAGTAGAATTTCTCAATGGCCTCAGATCCGGTGGGAAAGAATGACTAGAGTGAGAAGGGCGGGAGGGAGGAGAAGAGAAAAAGTAAATGAAAGAGAAAATATACGTTGAGAGTTTGTTTGTGCTTAACAGACGATGGGCTCCACGTATAGTATAGTGCGGTTGGTAGTGGTAATGCAATTATTATAAAAAGAAAAAAAAAATTGATAGAGATGGAATTTGTCCCATTTAAATTAAATTAAATTAAATTTCTTAATTGACAATTAGTTTACTATACCTGGCAGGCCTGCACTGCACTGGAGTTAATTTGCAGCTGATCGAGATGTATGAAACGACGAGGCCAGGGAGTAGCGCTCTTTCAATTACCAACAAATTAATAAGTGAATATATTCCAGCTGAGCCTGAGAGAGCAGCCCAGATTCGATCCTATCTGGATGTGTACAATATAATATTACTGTTTGTACTAATTATTACTTGCCCTCTCTCACACACACACTCTCTCTCTTGCATCCTGATTCCTGAATCCTGAACTAGCGCGCTATTATATACTCGATCTCACGTCATGCATATCGTCACCCAACCTCGATCTGATTTGAAGTGAAGCAAACCCTTTAATTTAATTTGCTTCCCCGCAAGCTACCTATCTAGCCCCTTAAGCTTTCATATAAATATAAAAACAATCCATATATATATATTCAACGGGCCCTTCCCTTCCATTCAATAAATAAATGATGAGACACAGGCACATCGAGAGAGCTTCCTCCCACCTCCATTGCACATTTTATTACATGCATATAATAATAATTAAATAAATAAATACAGGGTGCGGTCATTCATAGATAGCTCTCTCTCTTTCATATATATATATATATATATATATTATATATATATATATTTTTTTTTTTTTTTTGTTGAAAGATAAGGTGAAATTAGTAACGCTAATTAATTTAGTTTAGGTTTGTGTGATGAGCAAACTAAGGACGGAGTCCAAGTTGGAATTGAGATGGATCCGATGGAATATTAGGTAGTGCAGTTGAGAATACGATCGTGTATAATTTCCAATTCCCAACGTAACTTTTGACTCGTCCTCATTTTTATTCCGAGTCCAACATTATTTAGCAAAGTCAAACTTTTATATCTTTTCTTGGCACCTACGAAATGAAAAATGCGATACCGTCGTCTGTTGGGCCCATCAAACCAAAACACTATTATTATATATAACATAATAACATTGAACATATTATTAATTAACTCTAAAATAAAACGGAGCTTTGCGTACTTGTGCACACAGTCCCAGGATAAATCAAAGTTATTAGGCCCTAGCTGATAATGGATGAATTGTTTAGTTCTGGATTGGACTTGGGCCTATACGCCTATATCCTTTCTATACAAATGCTAAAAGGCTTGAAAACTGCAATCCTAGATCGTGCGTTTTGCCAGTGGGATTTGGGATGTTAATTTATTGGCTTCATTTCATCTATCATCCACCATAAACTACATATTACTAGCTACATTACACTAACGTTTTGTTTTAAATCCATAAATAAATTGTATATAAACACAAACCTACCTTCTTTTTTTTTTATTAAAAAAAAAGATGCTTTGTTTGTATAGGAAACTAGCTAAAGTGTGGGCTATTAGATTTTTGTTGAAATGCATAGAATAGGAGAGTGATTGGTTGGGCCTGGGACTGGGCCTGACAGTAAGTAATATAGTATAAACAAAGTGGGTTTGGGATTCTTGTATATTTTAATTTTAGGCCTGGATTTCAAGAAATGAGAGAAATCCGCTTCGTGTCACGGAGTTATTCTCCTCCCTCAGTCGGCATTGGCAAAAGCGATAATAATATATAACATGGAATCTGCGTACACGTAAGAATCGGTGAGAAGGAGGGGAGGATTGTTTGTCCGGACTGCGACAGGAATCATGGTGGGGCAGCCCACAATGCCCTAACACGCTTTCGCCTTGCGCTCGCTCACTTCCCTTCTCTCTAAAATCTAAATTGTAAATTCTAATTAACGCACACATTTATATACATATACATACTAGCTTACTTGTTGCAGAGGCGGGGCGGCTAGGGAATGTTACGAAGTTGCACATTATTTAAACATTACATTCTCTAGCTTCCTTAATTAAGCTGAGATCGAGCTGCCATGGAATGCTCCAGTTATTCCTCCTCCATATTATTGTTGCTTCAAGTAATATTTATTGTTTTTTCTTCTTGTGCTGTTGTCCCATCCAAAGCTTCAGATGATTCGAGTTGGTCTGCAGTGGGAGACCCGGGAATGAGAAGAGACGGTCTGAGAGTGGGGTTGGAATCTTGGAACTTCTGCAATGAAGTTGGGATGCAGGAAGCTCCCTCCGGCTCCGGAATGGTAGCCCAGAGCTGCCGATTGCTTTCACCTCTCCTCACACAATAACACTACAATCATAAATCACCTGGTGTCGGAGGCCGACAACCGACTTGGAGTTGGGAAGCCATTCCCCGGGCTCAGTCCCGGATCCTTGAATAATCCGGACCTTTATGCCGCGGAGAAGGAGCTTTATCTAGGTTCATTATGCCAAGTGCCAGATTCACCAAGGCCGTGGCAGTTTTGGATGATTATGCTCAAGAATGGCAACTACGACACAAGATCCGGTGTTTGCCCACAGAACGGGAAAAAAGTGCCGCCTTTTCCCCCGGGCAGATTTCCTTGTTTTGGCAAGGGTTGCATGAACCACCCCCTATTGTATCACACCCCTACCAGCTTAAGTGCCGGCAGCCTCACCATGAGAGGAGGCTTCAATGGCACCTATGATTCGGGCGGAGGAGAAGGAGACAGCCTTTCCTACTTTGAGGTGGTGTGGGAGAAGAAAGTAGGAGAGGGAAGCTGGGTTTTCACCCACAAACTCAAGACCTCAAAATCTACCCATGGCTAATGCTCTACTTGAGAGCAGATGCAACCAAAGGCTTCTCCGGAGGCTACCACTATGACACCAGAGGAATGCTCAAGACCGTAAGTACCTCTAGTCATCTATCTCATCACCAAATTAATTAAATCTAATCTTTCATAATTCCCATTAATATATTAATCTCTCTCTCTCTCGACTTACCTAACACTCATTCCTTTGCATCTGCATCTTTATCCATCTCCCAATGGCCAATGCATACACACACACATTCTGTTCCTATTCATGCTCATTACTTTTCACGGGTTTGATTGACCTTACTGCCCAACCACAGCACAGCAGGAATGACCTTTTCCTTTTTTTGATAGCAAAACCAACCACAAGGCACATCACATGGTTTAGTTCAGTGCGACAGTCCCACAGCCACATGATTCATTTCCTTTTCCTTTTCACCTTTTCAAATGCACATAACCATCACGCCAGATAGTACGTCTGTTGAGTTGTACCACCATTATTATTATTATTATTTGAAGCTAGGAAATTTTACTGATATCATTAGGAAACAAGAGAACAAACAAGCAAAAATCGGCAGCGCGTTACTATTACGTATCCACTTGCAAACTGCTTAGTTATGTAAAACAAATAAATCACATCAGCAAACCTATTTTATATTTATTTGTGCACAAATCATAGTCATTACTGAATGAATAGTTTCACTAATCATGTGAACCTTTAATTTGGTGCAAAAAGTCTTGCCGCCAGACAGCAGGCATGCCTGACCCGACCCATTCACAACTTAATTTGTTGCTATTCTTCTTTTCTTTTTTAGTACTACCGACTTTATTACAATGTAGTATCTATTGCTAAGAACAAAAATTGGAGTCTTTTTAATTAAAATTATTACAGAGTATTATTATTTTAAGTTGGGTTGTGTATGAGTGCAGCTCCCCGAGTCTCCCAACTTCAAGGTGAGACTGAATTTGGATGTAAAGAAGGAGGAGGAGCTAAGAGCCAGTTTACTTGATTGATATTGGTAGCTGCTGGAAAAACAATGGTGATCCCTGTGATGGAGATGTGCTTACGGATATCACCAGATACAGTGAGATGATATCAATCCAGCAACTCCTGCTTGGTGTACCCCAAATCATCTTGAAAATTGCCCTCCCTACCACATCACCCCCAAGATACCAAAATCTACAGAAATGACACAGCTCACTTTCCTTACGCCGCTTATCACTATTATTGTGCCCAGGAAGCCCAACACTCGAAAAACCATACAGCCATCTGCGATCCTTACAGCAATCCACAGGCACAGGAACTGGTTCAGCTGTTGCCTCACTCCTATATGGGAAGAATATGGCTACCCAACCAAACAAGGACATGGATGGGTTGGGGATGGAAGAACTTGGGAGCTTGATGTCGGTGCTCTTTCAACCAGGCTTTACTTCTATCAGGTACTTGAGTGAGGAGTGTATGTAGTAATTTGATGATTGCAAACAAAACACAAGTGGAGTAATTTAGGCTGTGATATGCAGGATCCAGGTACCCCTCCTGCAAGAAGAATATGGACATCGCTTGATGTGGGAACTGAAATTTTGTTAGTGACAAAGATGAAGTGGCAGAATGGATTCTGAGCGACTTTGATGTTATACTTACATCTACTCAAAATCCATAATGTGTTTTTCTTGTCTTGTCAATTTCCCCTACCCCCCAAAGGGTGGTGGTGGTTACTGATACTGAATGATTTGATTTTTATTACTTTGGATCATATCCAAGTTTCTTTTGCTCAAATAGCCAGGAGTATGAAAATGTGGCTACCTCCATATTCACATCCTCCACAAATGCATGTATGTAATTTCCAGGGTGGGGGAAGGATAGAGAATCCGATTGATAATTGATTCCTTGGAACCAAACAAAGAACTTGAAGGTAGTTTCAAATCTAACATTTGGGGTAGCCAACTAGCCATGCATGATCTCAACAAATGTAAGAGATAAAAAGGATATATGTTTCGTGAGGTACTTAGCTACAAGTATTATGCGAGGAGCTGAAAGATGCTATGGCGTCCATTTCCTGCTGCAAAAGAAGAGCATCAATAAAACTGTCCAAACTCTCTCCCTGCATCACATCATCTATACAATGACTAGTAATGCCAACTCGGTGATCAGTAACCCGTCCTTGAGGAAAGTTATAAGTCCGAATGCGCTCTGATCTGTCCCCACTGCCAATCTGCTCAAGGTTTTGGGAAAACCATTTTATGATGGATACAATAGAGTAAAGTAATCCTACACACACCAAACAATCAAAGACTGCTCTTACCTGTTCTGAACGGAGTTTTGATCTACTAGTTTGAATTCTACATCTTTCCATTTCAAAGAGCTTTGCGCATAAATACTTTAAGAGCTTTGTCTTATTCTGGGAAAGACAGACACAACAAATGGGGAAACACGAGCATTTGAGAATAAAAAGTAGTGCAAGAATGTTCCAGAAATAAGAAAGGAGAATATGTGATAACAAAAATGTAGGCACTCTACAGTGAGCTGCATATATGTCAGTCATGACATACAAATAAGAGCTGGTTGTTTAAATGCTTCTAACCATATGCCAAAATGTTAATCAAACGTATTATAGTAAATACTACATCATACGCCAAAATGCTCAAATCATCAATCATTCAGTTCCCTTACCATATGTTGGGATCGCTCATCCTGTATGGCAACAGTCAATCCTGAAGGAATGTGAGTGATCCTAAACAGCACTGTTAGTGGTGTTTACATGCTGACCTCCAGCACCACCAGCTCTATACGTGTCAATCTTCAGATCTTCATTTCTCAACTGAACATCTACCTGCAGAAGCATTAACATGGTTACTTAAAAGTTGAAGCCCGAACTCAGAAAATCCAATCAAGTAGGGAGCACAATTTGAATCACCATAAACGCAAGTTGAGTATTTGAAACAAGTAAATCCTAATTGTAAGATGCGTGACTCTTTTGATTTTGTATATATTATGATTTTTTTCCGAGCTATGTTTTCACATACATTATACTCCATGAATGGCTAAATCCACCCCAGTTTAAATTGTTCAACCACCCATAAAGAACTAGACCTGTTTCCATCTTGGACAGAAAAAAGGTGGGGACTCTTGTACATATATACATTATGTGTCTCTCTGTAGCCAGTATAGATTTTCTTTTCCCCTGAAATTTTATATATAAAACAAACAAGGGCCAAAGACTGAAATAAAGAGAGACGAGGGGGGACTACACCATTCCAGCAATACCTCTCTATTTGACACATACACACTGGCTTGTGAAAGTCACTAACCATGTTTGCCATACAAAAGAATCTTCAATGCCATCAACTTAAAATAAAATAAATCCACACCTGATCTGCCTGAGGGAGTATTGCAACAGACACAGCACTTGTGTGGACACGTCCAGATTTCTCTGTAGCAGGAACTCTCTGAAAAAGAAGCAACATGAATGCAAATAGTAGATTTAGATTTCTACAAGTATATTTCAGTACAACACCAAATTTCAAGACAAAAGTACCTGAACTCTGTGAATACCACTTTCAAATTTTAATTTTCCATACACACCAATTCCAGACACAGCTGCACTAGCTTCCTGGCAAGAAATTTTGAATATTAGCTTTAAAAAAAAAAAATTAATCATGCAAGTGGTAACATAACCCAATTATAGCATTCCATCATCTGCGAAAGGGGTACCCCTCGTCATTAATCATTAGAAACTGAACAACTTTTCTTGGTCCCAACTAGTCTTTGTCAAAAAGGTGTGGCTGACCGACCTTGTATCCTTTGAGATCAGATTCAGCTACATCTAGAATCTCGAACTTCCAACCTTTCTTCATTGAGTACTTTTCATACCTGATGCATTTTATGCAGGGATGGAATCATAAACAACAACAAAAAAGGACCCTTAAAAACCAAAAGTAGTGCAGTAACCCACATTTTGAATATGTCCATAGCAAACAAAGAAGCCTCTTCACCTCCAGTTCCTGACACAAATTTCTTCAGTCACTAAACTGAAATTAAAGCCAGAGAGCAACAAGATGTGGAGAAAGAAAACCACTGTAGAGCACCCCAACTAGACGGGTTTAAAGCTTAATTCCATTGAGTTTAGTGATAATCCATGAAATTGAAAGTATACTTCAAATAATTTGGATGAAAATTGTTTACCTGCTCTCACTTCCAGAATACAGTTTCTCTCATCAGCGTCATCTTTTGTAATAGTGATTTCAGAAGAAGATACTGCAGCTCTTCTCTCCTTCTATGGCCTGGCTCAATTCTTCGGAAGCCATTTGCTGCATCTCTTTATCATCTTGGCATTCAGAAATTACTAGTTCTAGTTCCTCAATTTCCTACAATTAAAAAAAAAAAAAGTATCACAAAACAGATGGAGGGAAAATATAACAGATGGTAAGATCAATTGAAAGGAAACACGAACTTAAAATAAATAAATAAATCACAAGAACAATCATTGTCATTTAATTGACACCTCACACGAGGAGGGAAATATTGAAATATACCATTTTTTGGGTGAAGAGAACACAGAGGGTAACAACTTTATATAAGCCTCTGCTTTTTCAGTTTTGACATCAAGAAAAGAGAAGAAGAAGAGTGGTCATTGAGCCATCTTGAAGGCAACAAATCCATTATATTTAAAACATATAGAAAGGAAGGACATAAATTATGTCAATGTTCATACAGTGCCCAGAAGTAAAAACATAAAGGCCTTACAAAATACTATGCAAGTAAAAACAGTGCCCAGAAGTGAGAAAACACAAGAATACATGTTTTTGCCACCATTTAACTACGACCAGACATATAGAGTGATCCAGAGTACACTAAACCAGAACCAAAATCAAACAGAACAATCTTTTTTCCTACTAGCAAAAAGATTTAAATTTTGCAGAGCCAAGAAACATAAACTCATAGGCTTTAATTTGCAAATATTGTTACTCAGCTAGAAATATGAATGTACCAGGAAAAAAAGGCCAGGGAAGATAATCGTACCTTCTGTTTAGCCCTGAGTTCAGTTATGAGTTGCATTACATCTCTGAGTTTCCTAAGCTCCTTGTTGGTTATTGAATATTCAGTAGGAGACAATTCTGGCTGTCTTTAATCAACCCACATATTGAAGTGTTCCGCGCAGAATAAAAAGAGTTGTATTACAAAGAGCTCGATTAATTCTAGGACTAATCGCAAAGAAATGAAGTAGACTTGTGATTACAGAGTACCTGATCTAGAACACTCTGAAGATAGGAAGTCCTGCTCTCAATAGAAGACAACCGCTGATCCATTATGTTGATAAGGTCAAGTGATATATGTGTCGCAACTCTGTCATTTTGGCCAAAAGGGGATAGTGAGCGGTGTAAATAGGAAGACAAGGAAATACGATGGTGGAACAGATCAGATCAGAGCTGACAGTAGAGCAGAAGCGAACGAGATTGAATACGGAAGGGTTAGATGTTACAGATGCATATCCTAGTGGATTAACAACAGCAGCCGTAAAGGTTTTATCTTTAAAATCCTTGTGTGGTTTGAACCACTCCCGAAAAAGGGATATATGATTTCTCCGCCAAAACCCTTCACGCTGAACCTGAGTCCTCATCATCTTTATCATCTTCCACAGACAGACAAAAGACAGGAGCCTCCTCCTCCTTCAGTCCTTCTGAATGGAGCGAGTGGATTCAACCTTTTGGGAGGAAGGGGAAGGAGCGAGTGGGAGTGAGCAAAGCCGCAAAGAAAACTCAATTAACGCTTCAATGCTCTCATCATTCATACTTCTCCAGCACAGCACATTTCAATACTAACTTTACTAATCCTAATGCGGATCGGGTTGTACACTAGGTAAGATCCCAAACTACCTAAGCCCTAAGTTGATGGTTGTAACTAGAAATCTAGAATTAAATCAAAATGTGAACGACTTCAACTTGTTCAAATTAATTAGCCTGAGATTGATTGAGTATTTAAAAATAATACTCCGTACAATATAATATGTATCTAATAATTACAATAATTTTCTTTTATTATACTATTTTCATTTCACCCCGTTAATTTTAAAAATAAGGTTCAAATTAATTACTGAAAGTAACTTAAAAATACACTTAGGCCACTGAATTGAACATGTAAATTATCATTTATTTCATCAAGTTGTCTTCTTACTAAAATGCCCGGGGCTAACGGCTAACCACCCCTCTCCTCCCTCATGGGGTGTTTAGTGACCTAATTGCATTTTTTCATTCCGTGGTTTAATTGATGAAAAAATTTTGGGTTAAAGTTTCATACATTTGGGTGTTCAGTAACCTAATTACACTTCTTTTTCATGCACTTCTTTTTCATTTAGTGGTTCTTTTCATGCACTTCTTTTTCATTCGGTGGTTTAATTGATGAAATTGTATACCTTTAAGATGTTCAGTGTTCTGTGATCAATTTAGACCTTATTTTATAGAAGTTCATAATTGCTATTCAGATTAATTAAATATAATTAACCAAATTTTCAAAATATATATATATAAATGAAATTATTATATTATTTAATAAAATTTATACATGCGACCCGAACGAATTTCATCCAAACATATACTTATTTAGTGTAACCAATGGCGAAAGGTACTCCAGTGGCAGGCAACCAGCTGTTTGCGTCAAGCCAAAGTCCAGCAGTAAAATGTCGAGCTCTTATGGGACCAAGCACGTCAAATTTCTTGAAGGCTCTGTTCCTCCTCCAGGTGTTTGCACCTGGTCCGCTATTCTTATACTCATAATACATACAAGTCTTCTCAAAATTCTCCCCATCCCAAATCTTCCATCCAAGAGAGGCTCAACAAATCACCTATTTGGCTCTCCATCACCACGGTTGTGGAGTAAGCCTTCCAAGGTCTTCCGAAATAAGTTTTTACCTTGAACCTCACTGGGTTAAGCGCAGTTTCAGGAACAATTCTGCAGTTCTGGAGTACCACTCCACCTTTGGCCTTAGCCAACTCTTTACCATCAGCTGTAATGGTGTTGAATTGATGTACCAAGGGTTTCCTGGCAATGATGATGCTGTTCTGGATGAGTGCAGTCCCCTTGCCAAAGATAAAAGTCAATGGTGCCGGAGATGACGCAGTTGCGGTAGAATTGGCGATAGGTGTGGTAATATAGTGTATCTTGGTATCCTTCAATGGAGCAGTCAAAAAATGGCTGACATATCAGATTGGCTACGATAAGCCACCGCTTGATGCCCTTCTGGACCTGCGGTGTTGCGAAAGGTAATTCCTCGTGCCACGAACCCTTTTCCAAGAGCTGAGAATGTGGCTGTTTTTGAGGTGGTGATTTTCATGTGGGCGTAGTTCTTTTTGCCAGTGATTATAGTTTTCCCAGCACCATCTCCGTACATGAAAACGTTTTTCATTTTCTTGCCAACCTCCACAAATTTCATTGTACACTCCAGCCTTCACATATATGACGTATTTGGCTTTGTGCTTTGGTGGGTATGACTTTAGTGCCCCAGTAATGGTCTTAAACTGGCCGCTACCATCCTTGGCTACCACCACATTAGGCCTCCAATTCCCTCTTCTTTGTGCGGCCAAAAAGTTTCCTATCTGCAATAGGGAACCACTCTGGGAAATGGTCATCAGTTTGGAGGAGGCGACGAGAGGTATTTTTGTCAGCAGCTGCCTTATGATGAAGTAAGTCAGTAGTGGTTGTTTTGATGTTGAATGCCTTTAGGAGCTTAGACATCTCAGCGATGATATTGATTGCATTGTTGGTGAGCTGGGTGGCGTGATCATGCCATCCTCAATGGCAGATTTGTATAACCGAGATTCAATTTGTTCGGTGCAGGTAGTTTGGTAAGCGTACACCGCAGACAACCAGTTGAGAAGCTGGTCGGCGCGATGGTTGAGGGTGTGAAGCTCGGTGTCAGCAACAACAGATATAGAAGCTTGAAGGTCATCAATGGCATCTTGGAGCATTTCCTTGCAATCCTCAATGGCCATATGATTGTAAGGGTCGGTGCTCTGTTCAATCTTGGTGTTAACCACAAGCTGGTGGGATTTGTGGACTTCCTCCAGTGTAGCCTTAATAGCAGCAAAAATGAAGTCCTTAGTGGTGGCGGAGTGGGTTGTTAGCGACGTGAGAGATACTGGTGGCGCATACGTCTTTATACTCGGCGTATTGGCAGAATGTAGTGACAGACTTTCATGGAACCGGTGGAAACACCATGATCGCCCTTGCCAGATGATGCATCGTCAACGCCCTGTAAGACCAAAACGGCTCCGCACACAACACCCACCACTAAGACGAGGGATACCAAAGTAATGGCTATATTGTTACCCGCCATCTTTCTCCTGGTTATTATTAATTAATAACCCACCCCCCTTCTTTCCTTATTTCATTTATTGTTACAGTATGAAGGATCGAAGAAGAGAAGAACGATGGGGGCGGGGATGTGAGATGATGGATGGGTTAGTTTGGATTATTATATATATATTGTAGATGAAGGAATTGAAGTAGGTTTATATATATAACAATGCTAGCAGGCTAAGCTAGCTATGCGGATCGAATAGATGAGATGAGATCGATCGAGCAACGTGAAACAAGGATGACGTACGTACAGTGTATGCATTTGCATGGATGCCCAACTTTTCAGAAATTTCAGTTAAATGTTTGTGGTCAATCTGCTTTAATTAATTTATTCAATGTATATAACTTTTGTCAAGCATGCACTTTGTGTTCAGATGACATTTCTTTTATATTGGAGTTCATGAGATCAAATATCATTGAAAAATTCGATCATCTAATATATAGATAGAGTTGGTTCATCAAATTAAAGTATTTAAATACTTTTGGATCAATATAATACTACATCATATCACATTTTGGCAGTTGAGTTTATGAATTAGTTCCAAAACTAGGTACATACACAAAATCGATCTAATCAATCATCTATTAATTATAATACTCCGTATATATTATAAGATCTAACGCAATTAATTAGCTTCTAGTGAAACCCAGGGCAAAAGGTATCCCGGTGGCAGGCAACCAGGTCTTTCCGTTGAGCCAAGATCCAACGGTGTATCGTCTGGCTCTTATGTCACCAATCAACCCCCATTGCTTGAAAGCTCTATTCCTCCTAGACGTGTTTGCGCCTGGTCCATAGTTCTTATACTCCCAGCAAATACAAGTGTCCTCAAAACTCTCCCCGTCCCAAATCTTCCATCCCACCGGGCTGACCAGATCACCTATTTGGCTCTCCATCACCACAGCTGTGGCGTAGGCCTTCCAAGGTCTTCCCAAGTAAGTTTTCAACTGGAACCTCGCGGAGAAGAGCGCAGTATCTGGAACAATCTGCAATTCTGGAGTACCACTCCACCCTTGGCCTTGGCCAGCTCTTTTCCATCGGCAGTAATGGTGTTGAATTGATTTGACAAGGGTTTCCTTGCAATGATGACACTGTTCTGGATGAGTGCCGTCCCTTTCCAAAGATAAAGTCGATAGTACCGAGATGACGCAGTTGCGATAGAACTGGCGATAGGTGTGGTAATATAGTGTGTCCTGGTATCCTTCAATGGAGCAATCAAAAAGGGCTGACATATCAGACTGACTGCGAAAAGCCACAGCTTGATGCCCTTCTGCACCTGCAGTGTTGCGGAAGGTAATTCCTTGTGCCACAAACCCTTGCCCAAGAGCCGAAAAGGTGGCAGTTCTTGAGATGGTCATTCTCATCACGGCCAAAGTTCTTGTTGCCAGTTATAATGGTCTTCCCAGCACCATCTCCGTACATGAAAATGTTTTTCTTCTTCTTGCTCACCTCAAGAACTTCCTCATACACTCCACCCTTGACATATATGATGTATTTGGCTTTACGCTTTTTTGGGTAGGCCTTGACTGCCTCCTGAATTGTCTTAAGCTGCCGCTACCATCTTGGGCTACCACCGTGGTAGGCTTCAATTTTCCTGCTTTTTGTTCAGCCAATAGTTTTCTATCTGCTGCAGGGAACCACGATGGGAAATCATCATATCATCATCATCATCATGCAGCTGGGGCCGTGGCTGCTTGGAGGAGGCGACGAGAGGTGGTGGTAGAGGAGTCGTTTTTAGCAATATTACTTGCCGCCTTAGCTCCCGCATGATTGAAGTAAGTCCACTGCTTTGGTGATGTTATTGAATGCCTCTATGACCTTGGACATATCAGCTATGATATTGATTACATTGTTGGTTAGTTGGGAGGCGTTGATCATGCCATCCTCAATCGCAGTTTTGTACTCGGGCTTTTCAATTTGCTCCGTGCAGGTTTTCTGATACGCATACACCGCAGACACCCAGTTGAGTAACTCGTCCCCGCGATCGTTGAGGGTGTGAATTTCGCTATCTCCCACCACAGATAAGGAGGCCTCAAGGTCATCAATCGCATCTTGCAACATTTGCTTGCAATCCTCAATGGCCATATGATTGTAAGGATCCAGGGTCTGGTCAACGTCGGTATCCGCGGCGACCTTGTAGGACTTGGACACTTCCTCGATTGTAGCCTCTATGGCTGCGAGAATGAAGTCCTTAGTGGTGGCTGACTGATTTTTGGCCACTGGGGAGATACTTTTGGCGCATGAGTCTTTGTACTCCGCATATTGACAGAATGTTGTAACAGACTTCATGGACCCGCCGGTCGAAATATTTCGATTAGTGTTGGATGGTGCATCCTCGTCGCCTATGCGCAACACCAGAACGGCTCCACACAGAACCACCACCACAAAGATGATAGACACCAAGGGGAGGACTACATTATTACCTGCCATCTTTCTCCGATCCGATCCCCCGGCGGCGACCCCTTATTAATCAATCTCTGATCTCTTCGTTTCTTCTTCTTTCCTTTTTCCTTTTTTTATTTTATAATTACAATATAATGGAAGAAGAAGAGAAGAAATTAAAGATGGCATTATATATATTGTGGATGAGTTTAGATTGTGGATCATATCAAGGGGTGGAAATTATATTATATAACAATGCTGAGATGCAATTCGCAATAAGTACATCCGGCAGACTCTGCATTTCAATGTATGGATGTCCGAGGTTTCCTAAATTACCTTTCGTTTAAATGTTTGTGACTAATGGTTGACCGATGGACAACCAAATTCAACCACTCAATATATTCATTATTCAATTCATCATCCTTTCCTATCCTATCATCTATAATATAAGTTATATAATCATGCATATTGACTGTTTGAGTATAAACGTACATTTTTTAAAAATAAAAATACAAGCCTAGCCATATTATGAAAAAGACAATAAAAAATAAGTGAATGGTTCGAACCTGGGAGACAATTATGATGTAATAAATTATAAGGAGTATCCTCTTCCATTAAAAAAAAAAAATTTAATACACACATATATAACAAATATTTTTATATATTTAATTCTAATTCATATTTACCCCTAGATAAGTACACTTCTTTTACTTTTTCGAATACTACTGAAGCACAAGTCACAACTCAATCGCAAAGTCCATTACTTTTACTTAAAATTCATTAATCAATACAACATTATTATTTTGATTATGATGTTTGAGAGCTGAGTGTTTCCTTGAGTAGAGTAGGCCCGGCATGATAAAGCGGGGTAAAATAATATTTTCTTTTTTTTGGTAATGAATACCAAATGATGTTACGAGACTTCTTAGACGGGATTCATCGGGAGGGAGATGCTGGCCGACGAGGCAAAAGACTTGCTAGGTTTTTCCCCAAATTGTCGTCCCTCCCCATCTCAGGTAAGTTCCTGTTGCTCTGAATTTCAGTCGCCTGCCATTTCTATGATTCTATTCTATCTATTATATGGAGTTGTTGCGATTTAGGAAATTATTGAATTAGTTCTACCTTAAGAGCATTGCTTCTATATGCCATATTGTGCCGAAAGCTGACGAAATTTGATCGCACTACTTTGCTGAAAACAAAAATCCGTTTCTATTTAATAACTTGAGAATTTGTGGTTAGGTTAAAGCGGCCTATAGAAGGAAGGTATGGGAAACTCATCCTGATCGCTTTCCTGCTCACGAAAAATCAAATGCAGAATGTAAATTCAAGATGGTAAGCATTTATTCCTTGATGTACATGCCCAAGTATGGTTGTTATTTGGAGTTTATTGATCATCATTGCCTTATTCTGAAAAAAATGAGTCCATTGCTGCAGATTAGCGAAGCATACAGTTGCCTGTGCTCTGGTATTTCTCTCTTCTACACTTTGATTAGTGAGCCTTACCAGCTTAGTAAGTTGAATAGAATTCCCAATCAATGGAATAGCTACTTTGCACAGATTTTATGCCTAGGAGGCTTCTTGTGATCTACTTTTAATTATACTGCCTTGGGCAAAACCATATTAGTTTTTGAATCCATTTTTTCTTTGGTACTTTGGTTCAGAAGCATACTGACAAGCAAAAGCTAGAAAAACCAATTGCCCTCAAGGTTAAAGTTACATTCGAATCTACTAATCACACTCTCAAAATCTTGAATGCAGCAGTGTTGGCTGAAAAATATTAACTATTCTTGCTTAAGCATCACGCTGCTTGATGAAATATTTGGCAGTTTTTTCCTTCACTCTCCTTGTGTAGACAGTTATCTTATTGCGAAGATCCATATATGATGTGAATATATTTCATACTCCAAATTGCTTACATTTTTAAAGCAGGCATTCCATATTATTTTACCCAATTTGTAGCTTAGGTTTTATGCGATTTTTGCTGCATTTCTTGGGTGTCTAAGATTGGTTTCTGTTGTGGATCTAATACTATTATTATTATTTTTTTAATGTTATGAATGAATTGCAACAGTTACTCATTTACCTGCAGAATAACAGGGTTTAGAAGTATTTATTGTCATGACTTGTCATTTCTTTTCCATGGAAAACATTGTCTGGAAGAATGTTCCTCCCCATTTCCTTGATTTTCAATATAATATTATGGATTGTTTCATCATGACATTATTTTATCTTTACTGATCAATGGGGTTCCTGGAGTTTGCTATGATTGTTGAGATGTGTACCACTGAAGTCTATAAATTGCCATTACAATGAAAAAGTTACTCGAATGACTTAAGCTCATACCATTAACATCTTATTGATGATTACAGGAGCAAGAGTGCAAAGTTCTCACGCAGGCAAGTTACTAATGTGGACACCTGTTTGACTTGATCTTGTAAATCTAACCTGTTATCTGGTTAATATATGATAAATCTTAAACAGACTCATACTCGTACGTTGTGCGAACTGGAGTTCCAAGAACATATGGAGGAAGAAGGAACCAGCGACTGGTTGGATTTCCTTTCCTTTTTATAATTGTAGGTACAGTTGCGCTGGCAGGATCAAATGTGGCCAGGTGATATATTATGAAGTTAACATTACACATATCCTTATATTGCTTGGAGTACTGTAGCATGAACTAAGTGTGATTTGAATGTGTGTGACATCAGGGCCTACAGAAAGGAAAAGCAGGCTTATCCTTCTCATAATCCTTTTCTCCCCTGATCGATGCAGGAGGCATTTCAGTTATGGTTTCAATATATTGTATCATTGTATGTAGTATAGCAATGAATAGCAGAGTGGAGTTCAATTGAACCTACTATATTAATGGCACTGTGGTCAAATGGCTGGCTGTATCAGTTTTCTATAATTCTACATATATAGCAGAAAGGAAAACGCCAACTCTTGTGGGAAGCCAAATGTAGTTAATTGGGCTTGAAAAATACCTCGATAAAGATTGATTCTAAATGAGGTGGCATCCTAAAAATATACAGGTCCAGTTTGGTAACATAGTTAGTTTATCAATCAATTTTGACATATTTGACCATTATTAATTGTTTGACTTGATTAAACAATCAATAAATAATGTTATTAACTAGTCAATCCCGTTAATCTAAAATTTAAAAATTGTTCAAAATAATTTTGTCAATTTTGCATGTAATCGCTAATTTATCAGGTATCTTTTTACAATCAACTAATGCTATTAACTAATCAATCACATTAACTTAATTAGTTAATAACTATTTACCAAGCATCCTCACAATGTCTTCTAATCTCCTTGATTATCCCATACCCAGAAAGACCTTTTTATTTATATTTATGGAATAAAGACGAAGTAGTTAGTGTAATATAAACAATTAAAAAAGACGAGACAAGTAAAACATTTTTAAAGAACACACTACAATACTATTTCTGACAACCATCTTTGAAATATACTACATGTATATAACTACAAGTTTAAGAGGGTTTGCAACGAAAAACAATTTCATTTTTCCACAAAAAAAAAAAAGAAGGGGGTGGCCCGGTGGGTGGGTGGTGTACAGACTACAGAGAGCCGGCTGTCCTCAATATGCTTCAACTATTTCTACCAAACAAAATAAACCTGACCCACTAAAGGAACAGCAGTGGTCATGCAGAGTGGCTGCCAATTTGGCTTCGCCCAAGATGAGATATTCTAGTTGAAGGAATCAGTGGTGCTTCTTCATCAGTGATCGAATCTTGAGAACCATTCCTTGTTCCACTGCTGTTTACGACATCATCTGGTACATACAGATCAGATGACTTCTTCTCCATCTTAAGGTCCTGTATAGTCGGAAAAATAAAAGCTCAAAATTTCACATTCTAAAGAAAAGGAAATAATATTCTTCAATTTTATAGTACTCCGTATCTATTAAGGCAGAATAAAAACAAACGAGATGGCTGCAGTAAGCAAGATGAGAATAACTATCAATCCAGATGGAATTCATAGCCTGTACCTTAGCAGTTCGGTCCATAATACTTGCCATAGGAAGTTGGGATGCTCGAGACTCCTTTACCTTTAGATAGTTATACATTACAACACCGCACAATGCTGGAGCAATACAAAATTGGTGTTAATTCAGCTGTGCTTAATAAATGACTCCTTGTACCAAAGCAAGAAAAGAAATATTACTTCCCCAACATCAACACGGAATAAGAAGCATACCTATGCCATAACCTATAATATTAAGCTTGGTAATTGTTGACTCCGGGAAAACAATAGTTGATAGGGCAATAAGATCCAGTCTTTTAAGACACCAGCAACTCGGATGGTCACAGCACCAGTTCTACCAATCACCAAGAAATATTGAGAAATTCAAAGCTAAAGCACAGAGCGCATTTGAAAAGAAAATCCAAAAGTTGAACTGGATCTGTGAGACTTCCATTCCGGGCTTCTCCAGAAGATACCATGGAATAAAAAGGAACACAAAGCTGCACATAATGACAGGTTAGCAACTCCTTATAGCTGAAGAATTTTCCAGCACAGTATAACTGGAAACAACATTTTCCCTCTAAGAGAGAAAAATGCCTTTTCCCACATCCTACATTCATAGAATGCTACTCTGCTTTTCAGTATATTAAGTGCCATAATATATGTCCAGGATGTCCAATAGCCAATTCAGTTTTTAGAAACTAGAAAGAAAAATTTTCAAATTTTCAAAGGACATGCATAGATGCAGTGATGCAAATGCACAAGTCTTAAAGATAAAAACTGTCTACACTTGCATACAGTGCCTTCAGACTAGCAACAGCAAAAATAGCATGCATCAGCAAACAAAAATTAGTATACCTGCATGTGCAATGTAATATAACAGCTAGTGATAGGATTCAGAGTTAAGCCCTTCTTCTGGAGAAGAACTGAGTTAAGGACCAGCCTAAGAGCTCTCAGCAAATTATTCCCTGGTGACCTGGTAAACTGTGCCCACAATGTTGAAGTGAAGTTTCCCCATAGGATTGATACGACAACACCAATGCTGACTAATACCATGTTCAAGAATACATACATCTTAGCTTGTCAGTTCACAAATTACCGCCATGACAAATGTGGCAACTGGCACTGTATTTTTTAGAATAACACACGGTATAATCAATTAATATGCCCCCCAATGTGGTAGTACTGAGAATTAAAAACATAAATGTATGTCTAAAGAAACATACTTAGAGCCTTGAGCATCTGGATGAAGGCTACAGATATGAACAAGTAAGCAGTGTTGCCAAAACCTGTAAGAAGACAAAATATGATGATTTTAGAAATAGCTATTAATGAAATACCACACTACATCCTGTCATATTTTGGAAGCTAAAGTCTAAAAATATAATCTCTATTTCAGCAATTGCATAAAAAACAGGGGATCTTCTTTTACTTAATATGTGTTAAAAAATATCAACTACTAGAACATGGCTTCCTCCATCACTAGTGAAGGTGAAGCATCCTCTTATCTTTTTCAGTAACATCCAGATGAAGTGTTGAGATATTAAGATCATGTTAAGGTAAGTGCCTTGATGGTTGGTAAAGATGGTATTTCCACTCCTAAGGCCAACTCACAGAAAATAAAAATAGTGATTATCAAGATAAATGGTATTACGTATGAACGCTACAACTTGATAACTACTTATAAGGCCTTTGTAGAAGTGAAATAATGACTTTAGTTCCATTTATGATGATCACATTACCAAAAACTAGCTGCAAAGAAATGCAACTAATAGGGATCTAACACATTGTTGACAATAATCTGTCGATGCAAATATCAATTATCATTCTTTAAGAGAATCATGAAAATGAATCACATTTAAAAGAAATATTCAACTTATATAGTGGATTGGGAATTTGCAAGTTGCAGAGATCTTAACATTTTACATAATGTCATACTATTTGTATCTAGTATGATCATTCAACCTTCCACAGGAGAAGACACAAAAAATACACAGTATAACCCAATAAGTTAAATTCTCTGATACTTTAGTATGATAGAGGATACAAGGTACACAAGACAATAACGTAGACAATTATGAGAAGTTCGACATACATACCCAACTACAACATAAACAACTCTTGGACCAATATATATCTGAGGAAAGACTATGCATTTTGTAGACAAATAACGAAATGGATCTGCAAGTGCGGAAAATATGAGTCCGTCCCTCAGCTATGCAAGACAGCTCTGCAGTTAACTTTAAAAATGGTGGAAATCCATTCTTATTCATTATATCTTATAATATGTGTTTCTTCAACACATAAATATTCGATCAAATTACTTCTAGAGAATCCTATCTGGTCTATCTTCCTACTATCTCGTTAAAAAGATCAAATATGCATTCTGTTTCTCTTTTTCATGTCATACCTTCTCTAAGAACGTCATCCATAGGTGCATCTCTTAATAATATTTTACACATATGTGAATACTCGACTTTACTAATATATCATTTCATTAATTTAACCCATTCGTATCTGCATTAAGCACTATGTATTGAACCACAAATGATGTTCCTCTAAAGAAAAACTCACTTCAATACCACACAAAGCATATACCTAAGAGTATATGGTATATAAGAAAGAGCAATAGAGCAAAACCACATGTGAAAAAGTTATATAGTTTTCATAATCTACTAGCCATAGAGAAGATCGGCACTCCTCATCCAATAGCGACATAAACAATTCCTAGATTTCAAGAGACGTATCTTCTCTACACAGAGGGAGAAATTAGGCCACACATAGCATCATTCACATAAAATAAAGGATATCTGAAACTATAAAGTAAACACCAAAATGGAGATATCAAACAAAACCCTATAAAGAACATAATGTGGAAAAAATCGAAACGCTGTACAACCTATAACTGTTGTCTAAGTACTCCTCGCTAGAAAACATATGCATGTCCCCACAGACACTATCATATGGTTGCATGGTATTGTATCAACATCACACGTTAAGAGAAAAAAAAGAATACAATAATCCAACATCTTGCTTAAGGAGAAATGGAGATAATTCCACAATATCTCATTATCTCCTTAACTCTTTCTTCATTAGATTACCAATCAATCGAGACAACCAAAGACCGCATGGGAAACGCGTCAATATAATGAATTGTTGCTCTAAAATTAAAGCTGGTACAAGAAAGACATAGGCAATTTAGCACTGTTACCTTTGAGAACACGGATATAGAAAGAATGCTACTAAGCCTGAAAAGCCCATGTGAATCATGGTGAGTGTAATAGGAAATGGGAAATTGAAATATTTTGGTTGAGAGCACCCACTGCAAACAAACAAGAAGGCAAACAAAGATCATTAGTAATTTCAATTTAAATCCAGTTTATGTTCAATTGTTTTTCTGACATTAAGTAACAAGAGCAAAAGTTTTTTCTTAACTTGTAGGGAAACATCTTATGATTTCCTTGAATAAAAAAAAAAATATAAAAAAAAATCTCCCACAAGCCTAATATCAACTATACAATACCATACAATGATGGGCTATATTTAGATAAGAATGAAAAGGCATTAATAAAAATAGGAGTAAGGAACAAGGTGCATCATACCTGTTGTTGTACAAAATAACCCCAGACGAAAGCAGAATATAAATAAGGAGATATGAAAGAGATAAAGTCAAAAGAAGTTGTTTGTTGGGAATCATCATGTCTGGGCTTAGACGATGAGAGGAATCTCCTGCCTCCAAAGATGAAGGGAAAATATCTGCTGAAGTAAATGCAAAGGTCAGATTGAGAGTTGTAAAAATTCTCAGTATACAACTGCAGCTTATTCATCCAAATAACGAGCAGCTACGCTAGTACGTACTATACAACAGTAGGACGTCTTACAACGCTGATCGCAATCGGCACGGTAGAGGGATTTTGGGTGACAAAATAGCAGGCTAAGGAAAATGCAACAGTATAGCATAAAGGATTATGATACATCTGAAAAGCATTTTAAAAAAAGTTTAAATAATATGAAAGGTAAGCTGAATGATGGTATGATTCAAGAGTAAAGCAGAAAAGAAGAGGCAAATCGATGAAGGAAAGAAAGGCATAAGGAGGCGGGATCGTTTGTGACACGAATCGACCATACGTCAGGGAAGCCACATGAAATGGACAGAAAATCTTCTGCAGATAAACTAAACGGAGCCGGCCAAAGCAATTGAGAGATAATCAGGAATCAAGGTACCTTTGGGGAGACTTAATAAATTCAACAACCACAATAACAGTAACAATAATGTAGTAAAAAAAAAAAAGGTAGGAAATGAGAATGTGATAGAATTCATACCTCAAGTAAGGAAGATCTGCTATGGGTGAAGAGTGGAGGACGATAAACCCTAGTGATGAGAGAGCAGCAATTAATAAGGAGTGTGAATCCAAGTGGATTACTGGATTTTAGTGCAGTGGTGATGTGAGAGGGTGAGAAGCAAGTTTTGTCTCAGACCTTAGAAGAGAGAGAGAGAGAGAAAGAGAGAGACCATGTGTGGCGTAACTCCTTCCTTCCTCTTAACCACAAATATATCGCATTCCCACCGCTGCAGACGCCGGCCTGTCTTTGCTGCTGCTACCGCCACTGTTCTTCCTCTCCTCCTCTTACTTCCAATCCCAAATATATACGGAGCATTAAATCTAAATATAAATAAAATTACTCGCATATTATAGTTGGAATTTGCAACGCGGAAAAAAAAAATTAACTTACCAGATTTGATTGTAATTTCACACGTGTTCTCTTTTTACCCCGGCCGTGTATGGAGAAGACGATACCCGACCCGCGTAGACCCAGTATTTTTCATCTTGGTCATCTCAGATATCTCACTTAATTTTTTACCTGTCAATCATTTCTTACATGTTCTCACTTCAAATTTTGTACATTATTCATACTTGACTTTTATAATA
Source organism: Ipomoea purpurea (assembly GCA_009835305.1). Taxonomy (NCBI): domain Eukaryota; kingdom Viridiplantae; phylum Streptophyta; class Magnoliopsida; order Solanales; family Convolvulaceae; genus Ipomoea; species Ipomoea purpurea. The sequence continues at coordinate 1,557 of VALG01009098.1, read as the reverse complement.
AATTTATAATTTTAATTGTTAAATTAGGAATATCTTTACTACTTATAAAGGCATCACTTAATATGAGATGATCATGTGTGAGAGTTTAAAAATTGGAGAGTGGTGAAATGTAAAATGATACAAAAGGACAGAGACTCTAAACATTATTTAAACAAGTGGGTCTAGATAAATAAATTTTTTATTACAAGGTACTCTTCTAGTCTAGCATTATATATGTGTAATAGAGAATAAAAAATTAAAATTAAATACATAAATACTTGTAAGACTTTTTAATCCTTTTGCTTAATAAAAGTTTTGTTTAAAATAAAAATCTGAAATTTTGGTTATTTTATTGTTAAAAAATAAAATAAAAATACACTTGATACTTATCTAGCAATTAAAAATTTTATTGATTGATCTAGTTTCACTTAGCAATGGTTAGTTAAGTATGGCAGTAGAGGTTTCAAATTCACTAAATTAGTATATTAGAACACTGAATATAAGTCAAATTGCCCGCATTGATTAGCTACAACTGGTCTAGAGGTGAAACTTTGGAATAATGGATCAGGGATCGAGTCTCACTAGCGGCAGTGTGGGAGCAACCTCTCAAAGTTGAGGGGGGCTTGTGCGCAGTGAGCACAGGTCTAGCCTCTCAAAGTAGGGGGCTTGTGCGCAGTGAGCACAGGTTCAGCCTCTATGGTTCATGTTCAGTTGAGTCACCATGATTTACAATCCTCCCAAATACCTGTTGGTGTGGGGGGCCCTTAGGGGTTGTAGGTTCAGCCTTTTTGGAGTGAAATAAGTCAAATAACCAATCAATACTATAAGATTAAGATTAACAAATCAAAAACAAAAGAGAACATTCGAATCGCATAACGTAACTTTAATTGAAATCCTTTTACTAACTAAATATATGTGTATGTACATTGTTATTTGTCAAGGACAGAAATTGTGTGGCAATAGGTTCGTCCTCTTCATGACGCCTTGCCATCAATTAATTCTAGTGCATGACAAAAACGTGAACAACTTCAAAACTCAGTGTAAAGAAGTCCGCAAAAACACAGCCAGACATATACATTATCAGCATCTACAATATTTAAACCAACCGATTCAGATTTCAGACTAATTCGCCAACTGCGTCTAGACCTCAACTAGGCATCAGTACTGAATATTTAGAATTCACCAGGGCTGAGTGAGTTCCCTTGGCTGCTGCAATTATCATGGTTGATCCCACCACCCACTTCACCACCAATTCCAGGGCCGTGTATTCAGCAAGGAGAGCTGGGAGTGGCCTTCACCACAATGCCCATGTTTTGGGCCTTAAAATCAGCTTCACGTATTGTACGCCACAAGGCAGCAAGCAGCAAAACTGCATCAAACACACAAAATCACCACTCAATTCATCAACTGTGTACTATACATTGTCATCCTAGTTTTCTCCTACCCCCATTGTCTTTTGTGTTGAAACTATAATCCACTGGAAATTCATTACAATCAAAATCCAACTAATCCACCTGGCCTAGTGTCAAAATCATTGAGGTGAACCAAATAACAAGTTTCCCCATTGCTCAAGATTAA